>JAEIIJ010008657.1:0-21357 GCA_018904815.1 Drosophila ogumai | reverse complement strand
TATTTAATTTATTAAACTAACTTTTTAAGTAGGCAATTTTCCAACCGATTTAAACTTAAACCCCCCCTTAAATATCTTTCGATTTCTTCTTTGCCCTAAAATCGAATCCTTTCTTGCTTTTCATTATTTTCCAGTCTAAGCTAATTAAATTTTATTATTAAAAATAAATTTAATTTACCTTGCGATAAGTATCTGACGAAACACATACGAACTTACAAGTTCCATTTTTTTCTAAATGTTTATTTAAGGAGGAAGGGTTAATAAAAATAAAATAAATACGTGGACATTTTGTACAATTAGTTTTTAGTTTCTCTTTAGATTTTATTACAGGCTAGCTTTAAGTAGGTTAACATTTTAAAAGGACTAGCACAAGGAGTAATCCTCTCGGCTCAGCGTATGTTGTATATAAATATTGCGTATTTGTAGGTTTGCATATATATATGCATGATATATATATATATATATATATATATGTATATGTATATAAGGTATAGGGTTTTCTCGTTAAGAGCGGGGCGAATACTTGGCGTTGTTGGAGTTGTTAGCTAATTATTTTTAGGGAGCTGGGGAGCAAGTGAGCTAATAAAAAAATTAAGAGTAATTATACAAAACAATTAAATACATTTTATAAAAGTACAAACATGGGCGTTATTTTGATTTTGTTTTTTTTTTTTTCTGCTGTTCGTTTTTTTTCGATTTTTGTTCTTGTCATGTGTGTGGGGCAACTGCACTGTCACGGCAGCTGCCCCAAACCCAGGCTATCCTCATCCCAAAAACCACAACCGGGATGCGCTCTTTAATTTGTTTAAAATTAAGTGTGCACCTTGCAGGTGGTCTTTAAACTTGTTAAAATTAAATTTACACTCCTCTTTTAATTACAAAAAAAAAGCAGGATTTTGCAACTGAAATGGCGCAAAAAAGAGCATTTTTAGGCACTACCGCCGCGACGCGCACCTTTTCCTTGAAATGGACACCATTAAGACTACCCTTGAGGTGTCGATTCTTGCTCCTTCAATTTCCTAAAATTATAAATACACCTTGAAGGCGCTCCAGCCATGGAAGCACTTGGTAAACCGGCGCGACTCCTTGTTCTTCATCGTTAGGAATAGCTTCCTAGGCCTCTCCGGCTGCTTGATTCGCATATGCTGGATGTACACTTGGGCGGACTTGTAGGCCAGCTTCACCTCCACCTCGCTGCAGCGTGGACCCATCCACAGGAAGACATGCTCTCCGTTGTCCAGGATCATGATGTCATCGTCGGCCAAATCATCCTGACAAAAGTCGGCGCACTTCTCTGCCACCGTATAGTAGCCCCGCTCGTTGGAGCAACGGAACAGGCGTGTATAGTCCATATATGTGGCATCCGTGTCGTATGGCTTACGGCCGCCCAGAGCCACCCAGAAGAAGTTCTCTGGCTCGTCGCCTTCGTTGAGTATCTGCCGAATAATTATTTGATTTAAGGAATTGAAAAATCCAATTTAAGACAAAGCCACGCGCACCTGTAAGCTAACCCAGGGCGAGTTAAACATCTGCTCAGCGATATCCTGGATGAGTTTGGCCTCCTCGTTGCAGGATTTGCTGCCAATCCACACGTAAACAATTCCCGACTGCGAGTCGTCCTCCGTTTCAAATGGCACATGGAGTATATAGCTTTAAAAAAAATATATAAACAAATGTATAATTTAAATAAAGGTTTCTCTCTACTCACCAGAAGGCCGAATTGAGATGCACTGCATCTGGATTGATTTGGATGAGCCGCGTGGTCAGAGCACCGCCATTGGAACGCAGATGAAAGAACTCAACGGGCGCCTTGCCGTCGGCAGTGAGGGCCTTGTCCTTTCGCTTGCCCGTCAGGATGATGAACTTCCGCTTGAAGTGCGACATGAACTTGAGGTTCTCCTGCTGCTGGAAGATTCGCACCACCTCCAGCTCCTCGCCAAACATGGCCTTGAACTTCTTTTGCAGCGTAAAGGTGAAGGTGAGCCAGCCCATGTTGCCGGCATTGCGACCTTGCCAGAAGTAGACAACACATTGAATCTCATCCTCCGGCTGGTTGCTATTGCAGGCTTTGCTGTCGTCCTGCGGATTCGCACCATCCTCCTGGCCCGGTTCAGGCTCCTCGATGGGTATACAGTAGCGGCAGAGGAAGACGTAGCATTCGCCGGTATAAAAATGGCCCAATTCCTCTTCGGGCAGACGGACAAACTTCTTGTTCTCCAGCACAAAGGCCTCCATCATCTCCAGATCGTAGTTCCACTCCTCCTCCAGCTGCTCGGCCTCGGCCAGTGGCATGGCCGATTGCCGGGGCATGAACAGAGCCGCCAGATCGGTTCGTGTCTCCTGCTGGCGGGCCCATTGCGTGAGATTGGCCCCCGTTTTGGCCACCGATTTGGCCGTTCGCGTAAAGTCCACCGCCATGACCTCATCCCAGCCGGCGAATTTGGTGCGGAAAATCTGCGTTTCGTTGCCCTCGGGCACACGCATCACCAAAGCACACTCCGGCCGATCCATCATGTTGAAGAGCTCCCGGCTCAGCTTGACGGCGGCTGCGCGCACCAGTCTCGTCGACTTCTTGCCGAACCATACGAAGAGATCCGTGTAGCAGTCGAGGATGTAGACATGCTTGCTGTTGAGCAGGGTATGGCAGAGCTTCTGCTCGGGAAGCTCCACCTGCGGCAGCTCCAGATAGCCCATGCCCAGCTGCACCTGATAGAGGCGCGGCTGCACCGGCTGATAGTCCTCGGGAACGTGCTCCTTGAGCGGCTCTGCGGCGGCTACCTCCTCCGGCGTCATATCCAATCCCTGCCAGAACTCCACACTCTCCTCGCCCTGCCGCTCCACCAATATCTCGCACTTGTTCTTCCTCTCCGTCTTGCTGATCTTCTCCGCCATCAGGCGTGCCTTCGAGTTGAGGGTATTTTTCGAACGCTCGCCCAGCCAGATGTAGATGTGTGTGCCCAGGTCCAGGACGAAGGCGTGCCGAGGATCGAGGGAGCTGTAGACGGCAGCCACCGGCTCCAGGTGGACGGTGGCGCCGTAGGCATGCACCAAATACAATCTGGTGATGTGGATCATTTCCTCGATGGTGTAGAAACCGGTGGCAGTGCGTCCGCCCTCGATGTAGATAACCTCGGTGTCGAACAGGGCCAGGAACTCCTCGGACTCGTCGCCCTGCTCCTCGCGTATGGTGCGACATCGGGCGCCCAGATAGTTCCGAAGATTAACGGCATGAATGGCGGCACAGGCACGCTTATCCAGGGTGGCCTCGTTGCCGATCCAGAAGTAGATCTCCCAGGTGAGCAGGCCAAGGTCATCGTACTTGGTTTTCAGGACAATGTAGCAGTCGCCCTCGTAGAACTTGCCATGGACCACCTCCTCGATCTTGTTGGGCAGGAAGTTCTCGATCTCCCAGATGGTCAGGCCCGGCTGCTGGCCGTCCTCCTTCTCGAAGAATTTCGAGTAATCCAGCTGGGGTTTCTCCAGCGACTCGTCCCATCGCTTAGGCTTCAGCGATTCGGGTTTTCCCGCCGCCTCTTCGGGCAGGCAGCCGGCCTCGTTATCCTTGGCCACATCCTTCATGCCCTTGAGTACCTTGGCAGCATCCTGGTCGCCCTCCGAGCGGGGACCACCGCGTCGCAATCGAATCTTCCGGGCGGTCGAGTCCTTGGGCGTGGCCGCCGCCGCCGGCATGGATGGCGGCACTGCGGCACCAGCCAATCGTAGTTGCGTCTGCAGACTGAAATCAATGTTGTAGAACTCCAGGCTGGTGGCCTTGCTCGCCTCGCTGGGCTTGGGGGGCATCACCAGCTCCGGATTGTTGCGCAAATCCAGCTGATCCAGTCCCTCCAGCAGGTGAATGGCATCGGGCAGTGTGATCAGGCGATTGCAGCTCAGATTCAGCTGCTTGAGAGCACCGCATCGGCACAGGCCCTCGGGCACCATCTCCAGCAGATTGTTGGCCGCCGCAAAGACCTCTAGGGCGCCCAGCTTGCCGATGCCTGACGGTATGCCCTCGAAATTCAGCTTGTTGTCGTTCACATAGAGGCGCCGCAGCTTGGGCAGCTTACAGAGGGCCGCCGGCAGGGCCACCAGCTGATTCCGGGAGACATTCAGCGACTCCAGGCGCTGCCACAGCTCCACGGCCGCACTCAGCTCGTTGATCTCGTTATCGCTGAGGTTCAGCCGGACCAGGGTGGCCACGTTGTAGACGCAGTCGGGCAGCTTCGGCAGCGAGTTGTGCGACAGATCCAGTTCGCTCAAATTGGCCAGACTGTCCAGGCCGGTGGGGAAGTTGAGGAGCGTTCGCTGCGTGCCGCTCATGTTGAGCACCTCCAGACTCTGCAGCGACGGCAGCTGGCGCAACTGGAACAGCTCGAGGGGATTGTGCGAGAGGTCCAGGGACTTGAGGTTGATCAGCCGGCGCATTTGCGGCGGCAAGGTCTCCAGTCGATTGTGCGACAGATCGAGGAATATCAGATCCGTGAGGTGTATGAACAGGGGCGTCGGTATGATCTCGATGTGGTTGTGGCTGAGATTAAGGACGATCAGGTTCTTGGCCCGCTCCAGGCCCTCGGGCACCTCTTTCAGCTTGTTGTGCGAGAGATCCAGCGTGGTCAGCTCCTCCAGGTGGAAGAGCTCCGGCGGTATGCCGCTGTTCTTCAGCTGATTGTGGCGCAAATCCAGCGAGCGCAGGCATGTTAGATCCGTCAGCTCGCCAAAGATCTTCTCCAGCCGATTGTGGTTTAGCGACAAGTGCTCCAGCTTCTGCAGCTTGCCCAGCTCCTCGGGTATCTCCGCCAGCTGCGTGCGGTCCAGTGTGAGCCACTGCACCCGCGACATCTGCCGCATGCTGCTGGGGAATGTTTCCTGCAACGAAAGGCCACCGGCCAGCACATGTTAGTCCGCATTTCAACACACTCCAGGACCTAATCTCCGGCTATGACTAATGCACATTTTTTCCGCCTTAATTCGGTGACCTGTTTCTTGCTATTCGCCTCTCGTTTTCCCAAAACGGAGCAAAACAATGTGTGTAAATACTCACGCTGAAGTCATTTTTGGTAAAGTCCACGCCGCGTATGAACGGCAGCACACTCATGTTGATGCTAACCGCATAAAATTGTTATATTTTGGGCTCAAGCTGATGGCCCTGTTTTTCTACTTTTTTTTTTTTTTTTTGTTTTTTTTTTTTTTTTGTTATTTTGCACTCGAAAAAAATAGGTGGCTGGCCCAGGTGGGTGACCGTCTCATCCATACAAGTTCGTCGCTGTTTCAACGGGTCTTTGTATGTGGTTCGATGGTCTGGTCACTCTAGTCGCTCAACAGTGTTGGAAAGCGCGCCTAACACACTGGCGTCCCTAATTACGTGTAATGCCTACAACAAAATAATAACATTTTGTTAATAAAAATGTTGGGCACCAACCTTATAATTTGAATAAATGTAATTAACATTTCATACTGTTGCCTTACAAGGGATATCTGTATGCTATATATTAATCGCTCAACATTTTTACGAATGCCAAATATTTCAGCCACCACAGTAATGCAGGCAGTAGTAAATTTCCAGGACTGGAGATACCAAAAGTAATTTGTTCTGTTTCGATATGGCGGGGAATCAAAATGTCAAAAATAAAATTGACCTAGTATAAAAACAACTCCATAATAAGCTTTGTTTTTCATTATGCAGAGAAACAGCGTATTAAATTTAACATATTAAATTGTTGTTATTGCTAAATTTCATTACTATACACCCTGATAGCGATAGCGATATGTTTTGGTATTACTTTGTTTTAGTATTTAAATTCCTAGTATATTTATCGAAAATTAAATATATTTATAACGTTTAATATACTTAAATTATGCAAAATAACATAGCAGAGCCTACAATATTATAGAACTTTAGATTATATTTTTGGTAGTTTTAAAATTTTGAGGGTGGGAAATTGGCGCACATTCGTCAAAAAACAAACAATGACCGTAAGACGATATATTATTTATTAATTAATTATATTTAAATATTTATTATTTAAGTAAATTATTTTGATCGCATTCGACTGAAACAAGCTTAAACTATTAAACTGGTTGGCCATATATCGTAAGTTTGGTCGAGTTTTTTAGGATAATACCACAATATTTGTATCCCTGCATGATGGTCACACTGCCAGGGTTCGTGTGCTCGGGTTGTTCGGCTTTTTGTCCTGCAGGAACGACGGAACATCAACATCGTGTGTGTGCATAATCCAGAGGGTGTGACCAAATCGAACGACACCGAATTTTCATACTTTGCCCAGTCTTCGGAATGTGAAGGTCCTTGTTCGTGTGTTGTATTGACTTCTTAACTAAATTGCAAAAACAATAAATTAAGCTCAGCCGAAATCTGAAATTGAAAACCTAAACAAACAACGGAGGCATCACAGACTGTTTTATTTGAGATGCAAAAAACAAATCGAATGATTGTGACGACGAGGTCAAACTTTGTAAACTAAAGTGTGCTGCAAAAAGTAATTATTTCAAATAATCGCGATAGGGGTTTTTTAAGTGCCAGAAAAGAGCTTTGTTTGTTCTGAAAAATTGTGTGTACGCGCAAAAAGGGAGTGTTTTTGTTGGCGTTCTTCACCAAAATTTGTGCCAAAGAGTTGGCGAATTTAATTTATGCCGTTATTCTGTGCGAGCGTGTGGGTATTATTGTTGCATTTGTAGTAGTACAAAATGCTGCAGTTCGGTGTGGGTGTGCGAAAGAGACAGTGGTGGTGGGAAAAAGGTGGTAACATCAAGGAGCAGCCAGGCCGAAGGCGGAAAGTGGGCGCAGCAGAGCGAACTTTTAATCAATAGATATACAAACGCACTAACAGCAAGAGCGAGAGAGAGAGAGAGAAAGAGCGCGCATGAGCGTGAGAGCGCGAGCTTAACAGCTACCGTTACCGTTACCGTTACTCTCTCCTTGTTGTTGCACTGGACGAAGCGAGAAGAGGAAGACAAGTGAACAAAATTTCTATTGCGCTGGGCAGCATCCGTCAATATAATCTAAAATCAAAGCCAAAAACGAAAACGAAAAACGCTCAAAAACACTTAATTAAATAAATCTCAGCGGCGCCGGCAACGGCAAAGCAATGCAAAGTGCAATGCCATTTCCAGTGGCCCGTAAATATTCGTAAATTAAATAGTGCCTGGGAAGTGGGTACAACCTACTTATTGAGCAATTAAGGCCATGCCCACGCATGCACACCCACATATGTATATGCGTCTTTCTCTGTATGTGTGTGTGTATACATATACATAGATGCAGGACCGTTATCCGGAGTGTGTGCGTGAGAAAGTGGGGTTAAAATCGTGGATCACCAAAGGAAAAAGTAGAGGAAGCAAAGAATGCATACTTTTGCATATTTTTGAGGGGCTCACAAGAAGTACCTATTACAGGATAGTCAATTGATTAAGGGGTGTATTGTGCTATTGCAATACCCTACCGCAATACGAAAAATAATATAATATAATATATAATAATAATATTCTCAGCTGAGGAAAATGCAATTTAATTAAAAAGAAAACATACTTCTTGGTGATGATTAATAGCCGTTTTCCCCCCATTTTTTTTAACCCCTTAATCACAGTGCACAGCAATTTAGATTTGGTGTCAAGAGTTTAGGAAACTTAGGCCCGTGAGCACGTAGCAGGAAGACGCGCAGCTGTGGCCAGGGAAGGAAAATCCACCGGGAACAACAAAGGATAATAAAGTCGAGACATACAACACAGTCCCCGGGCACAGACGACGAACGGCAAAGAAACTAGGAGAGGATGGGTGACTATCACGAGTTTACGGACCAGTACAAGGTGCCGGTGATAGCGAAGCTACTCCATGCCCTGCCCCACTACAACATCACGTTCCACAAGATCAACAGCACGTTCCGGCCCAACGATGAGATCTACCTGGAGGTGAGTTATAGCAAGGAGTATGGATATATCCTTGGAATCCATCTGGAAGTATTTTTTTTGTTAGTTGTTATTCTTAAATTTCTTTTACCATTAAATGTTTTTTGTTGACTTTTATATGAATATTTAAAATATATTCAAATAATTTAAGATTTTTTTAAATATTTAAAATAATATAAGGGTTATATGCTTACATGATTTATTTAAAATTTTCACTCGATTTCGCCCTCAGAGTTTGGGCATTTTGGGTTCGGTTCCGGCCGCTCTGCTCATTGTGTCGCTGCTGGGACTGCTCTTCTATCTGATGACCCGCTGCTGCGACCGGAAACCGCGTCCAGCCCACTCGATCACCAGCCTAAAGGTGGCCCTCTCCATAGTCACTGTAATGTGCTGTGCGGCCATCGGATTGGGATTGTATGGCAATGATGATCTGCACAACGGACTGCTGGAGGTACTTACCGCAGGCAGAAAGGTGGACAATTTGGTGACCACCATACGGAATCAAACGCACATCCTGGAGAACACCCTGACGAATCGTATTCGACCGCAGCTGGTGGAGCTGGCAGACATCTTTGACCAACCGGTGTCCAATCAGACGGCGCTCTCTAAGCTCTTTGTTTCGCTCAACATTGTCCAGGGAAATGTTACCTTGGCCACGAACGCGGCCAGCGATATCCGACGACCCCTAATGGGCATCTCCATGACACACTTCCTGACGGTAAGAGACTCTCAATTCAAGCTATTTTCTTGAGGAAATAACAATAAATAAATTTAAATAAGATCTTAATTTAATTATTATATTTAAATTTAAAAAAAAAATCATAACGTATTATGCCTTCTTTGCGTTTTTTTTTTGCAGCGCGGTGACCAATGGGAGCTGATCCGCTGGCCCGGCACGGTGGCCACCCTGGCGCTTCTCCTTGTCCTATGTGCCGTTCTCCTGGTGGGCGTTGCTCGGCACTCACGCTGCGCCCTCATCTTGTTCAGCGTCTGCGGTTTGCTGGCCGTGACTGGTTCCTGGCTGATGTCCGGCTTATATCTGTCCTCCTCGGTGGCTGTCGGCGATCTGTGCATCTCGCCTGCGGACTTCCTGGTGTCCACCGCTCCTCGCGACTTGCCCACCAATGTCCTGCTCCACTACACCCAATGCGAGCCGGGTCACACGAATCCATTCACGCAGCGACTGAGGGAATCGCAGAACTCGCTGAATAACGCCCGGAGCGCCATGGCCACCGTGATGAAGATCTCCCTGGTGCTGTTCAAGTCCTCCGGGCTGCAGCCAAAACTGGGGGCTGTGAATGCGGATCTGAATAGCAGCGAGAGACTGCTGACCCAGTTGACGGCCCTCGTGGATTGCAAGGCGGTGCATCACAACTTCTTGGCCGCCGCCCGGGGGCTGTGCGAGGGCGGACTGCTAGGACTGGTGCTGATGCTTATAGCCAGCTTCATAGCCGCCATACTGCTAACCATTATGGTGTGGGTGGACTCGCACACTTGGATCTATATCCGGAAGCGGAATGACTATGCCCAGGTGGACGAGCCATCGTATATATCGCATCCGGCACCGCAGAATCACCAGCAGATGATGAATGCCGCTAGGACGCTGCCCCGCAATCACAATGGGTATGTTTTTGAAGATCCCACTGTGACCCGTCCCGCCCGATTCCCGCCTCCATTCTCTCGCTCTCTCTCTCTCTCTTCTCTCTCGTCCCCTTTCTCTTTCTGTTTCTCTTTTTGTTTTTTTCGCCTGCCGCCGGCATCTGATTTCCAGGCACTTCAGTCCGCCGGTCATCAGCGGCTCGCACACGCTGCAGCATCCCAGCAAGCGGCAGCAGCACGAGATGATGGCCCACGCCCACATCCAGCAAAACATGCGCGCCATGGGCACCCACACGCTGGGCCGGCTGCCGTCGCACAACCACAGCCCCACCCACATGACCGGTAAGTCCTGGGGGTAGCAGTGTCCCTCACCCAAACATGTCCAAGAACACGTCCACCTTTGTCTTCTCTAAGCGTGCACTGGAAGAAAAAATGCCTGCCAGTGGATAAAAAATACAACAAATTTAGAAATTAAAGAGCTAAAAAGCTTCACTTCATTTTAAAACTTATGAAAATAATACAACTTGTAATACTAGTTTACAACAAAATTTATAATTTCGTTTACCGTTGATCGGTTTTTCCTTGAATTCACCTTGAGAATTTCTAGGCCTTTTTTTTTTTAATTTATGTATTTTTCAAATATTTTTCCATCAATTTTTATTTCACTAAAAAGGCTCCTGCTTGCTTTCCGTGCATTTGATAGGAAATCTATTTTACAATACAATTTCCAGTTCCAAGTGTATGGCTTACATTTTCTCCCAGTGTACGCTTACATCTCTATATCAATCCTTGTGTTCATATCGAATTGAGATCGAATTGGCCTGAAATCCTAGTAAATATTTGTTTTCTTAATTAAAAACAAAGAGTATTGCTTAATATTTACTTTCGAGAGTTAAAAAATTGTATGTTTAGTGGGTTAAACTTAAAAATTATATATAAAAATTATATATAAATATATAATTTTAAGCTGGTTCATTTGGGATCCACATTGAATAACATATTTACAGCGTTAGCTGCTTGGACATCAATGAGTTACATGTTAAATAAATATATTTCAATTAATTTTTAATAAAGTAAAAAAAAAAAAACTTGTGCCAATTCGCTCAATTTGCTCCCATCAATGTACGTTTATATTATATAATCTCATTCCATGCAAATAATGCCTGCGCCCACCATCGTTCCACATCGTTGCGTCAACCTGCATTCTGAATTCGCACCTGCATCCTGCATCCTGCCTCCTCATCCAACCCACATCCTCCGTCCAACCCGCGCCTATTGCTAATTGTTACCTGTGTGTGTGCATTCTTGTAGGTCCCAATAATGGTAAATATGCAACCCTAAGCAAACAATGCAAGACATTGGAAGCCAATGACTTTTACTGAAAATCGTCGCCACCTTCCGCAGCAGGAGCAGCAGCCAACGTTGCCGCCAATCTACCGCCGACGACGCAGGCCGCCCAACAGCAGCAGCAGCAACAACAGCAGCAACAGCAGCAGCAACAGCAGCAGCAGCAACAGCAGGCGCAGCAACAGCAGATGGGAGGACCCCAGCCTATTTATTGCCATCATCCGCACCAGCATCCGCATCCACACCCGCATCCCCACCAGCATCCGCATTCGCATTCGGCCGCCGCCGTGGCCGCTGCAGTGCAGCATCAGCATGCAATCTACCATCAGCAGCAGGCGCAGGCGCAGCAGTATGGCACATACACAACGGCGGCCCACCATGCGCCGCATCATTTGGGATCGGGTCAGAGCCAGATCTACCAGCAGATACCGGCTCACTTGGCCCCCCAACTGGCGGCCAATGGCAATCCGCACTCCATTTACCAGCCCCTAGTTGCCGTCAGCCAGGGCTCCATTTATGTTTCGAATTTGGCCACAATGCGGAGACAGAATAGCCAGGGCGGTCCCCAGATACCGGCGCATCAGCATCCGCCGATTCTACAGCAGCAGCAGCAACAGCCACCGCCTCCATCGCAGCAGCAGCAGCAGCTGCATCAGTTGAAATCACCGCAGCAACACCAACAGCAGCTACAGCACCAGCACCAACAGCAGCAGCAACAGCATCACCAGCAACAGCAGCAGCATCACCACCAACAGCAACAGCAACCGGAATCGGATGTCATTCCCATTAGCACGGCAATGGATAGCGCCATTTACGATCGCGACAAGCAGATCTACAAGTGCTCCACCCTCAGGCAGGGCGGCAAATTCGATCCCAAGTACAAGCCATCGATCCTGAACTGCCCCCTGCCCGAGATCCCGAAGGATGCGGAGCAGCCCAAGGTGGAGTCCATCTATCAGCAGCAACAGGCCCAGCACCAGAACTACTCCAAGTAGGTGTTGCCTCTTAGATTGGCTGTAAAAGATGCTTTTTTTTTGTTTATTATTTTTTGAGTAAGAGATTAGTCAAGGCCAAACTAACCAGCAGACAAAAACTTCACTTTCTTTGAGCATTTTTAATAATTTTGAATTGAGTTTAAGCTTAGAAGATTCGCACTAGTCT
The DNA here is from genome assembly GCA_018904815.1 of Drosophila ogumai. Taxonomy (NCBI): domain Eukaryota; kingdom Metazoa; phylum Arthropoda; class Insecta; order Diptera; family Drosophilidae; genus Drosophila; species Drosophila ogumai. Next base: position 9,327 of record JAEIIJ010008657.1, on the reverse strand, counting down.
TTTGGACAGCTTAGTTTCTCATTTTTTCGTTTTCTAAACACTTTCAAACTGCAACTCTAACCTCCTTCATTTAGAACCCTGCAGCGTCCGCCAATGAAGCTGCCGCCGCAGATGAAGGCGATTCCGCCGCCACGCATTGGTACGCCCACTTCGCCGCCGCCGCCTGCCAACCAGCCGCTGAACGATGCCATCGGAATAGTGCCGGCCGGCCTTCAAAATGGCGGCGGAGGAGGAGGAGGCGGAGGAACAGGAGGTGCCGGAACTACAGCCAATGAGGACACTTCGCTACCACCGCCGCCTCTGGAGGCGCAAGCGGATGCAGTCAAGGGTCGGCTGGGACCGGGGGCGGCCAATGGCAAGATTCTGCACAATGGAGCCGGTGGAGGTGGAGGCGGCGTGACCAGCGGCGGAGGCGGTGGAACGGTGGACGACGATGATGATTTGCCGCCGCCGCCGCCAGCGATAACCGATGAGAGCAACTATGCGGTTACGGAGCTGTAAGATGGCACCAGCAAGCTGTAAGGATATTCCGCAGGAGTTTGGAGATGGAGCTAGAAATGGATTCTTCCTAGAATTCTTGTGTATGATAGGCAATGGATTGGGCGGCGAGTGTTCCTTCTCTCGATTTGTTGCATTTTGCGTATCGTAATCGTAATCGTATCCTAGATCCGGAATCCTGCTCTTTGACTTTTGTACATAAACCTATATCCGGGACTCTTTGAGGATATAGCGAAGCACACACACACACACACACACAGCCACAGACCGACGGACGTGACTCGTGTACCATATTATACCATATGTATCAGCGATCTATTACTTATAAAACATTATACATATATACTTATATCCATTTAGGACACGGTTATTCCTTTTTGATAATAGCATATTTGTACCACTTTTAAAGCTAAACAAAACAATTTTTTTTGTTTTTTAATTACCAAAAATATTACTTATATATATTATTATAAACGTATATATAGGTATTTAAATTGTGTAAACCCTGGAAATCGAAACGAACCTAAAAACTAACCAACCACCAAAGCGGAAATTCGTGTTTAGGATGTGGATCGTAGCCCATAAGTTATAGGAATGTAGTAGAAAAACGTTAGAGAAGAATTTTTGAAGACACTTTTTCGAGAGTCAATTTTTTTATATAGACGACAACAACAACAACGGGCAACTGAATGGGCGTGTGCAAAAGGGGCTTGGCATCATGGTCTTGTTTCAACAATTGTTTTAAAGCTAAAAATATGTAGATTTTATACTCACCTTTTAATGTCTTTTCCTACCTTAACTTATAGCTGTTTAATAAATTATTTCTTATGGTTTAAGTTCCTGACTGCCTAAAAAATCCTTAAAAGTGCAGGTTTCCTTGCTTAATTTTGTAAGAAAATCAAAAAGAACAAACAAACAACCCGCATTAGTTAATGATTAATAAAGAACTGCTATCATTAAGTTCCTCAAATACTCTACTTAGTCACCACACACTGCCCCCGATCGACGGCCATTCAGATTGAAACCAACCCGTTTTAGTGCTCGACTCTGTCCTGGGTCTGGGTTGTGCTGCGGACGATCTGAAAATCCAAATATATATAGGGATCGTCCGGGACTGGCGGGCTCAAACGATTGACCGATTCACCAATTCGATTTGGGCCTGCATCTTATTGTTTATCTAAAACCTAAGCTTAACATGGAATGCATTTATTTAACACTAACGATAAACGAACGACGGGAGACGATTAGAGAGTGCTAACTGTATATTTAGTAGCTAAACGAAAGCAAGGTAAACCGAAATAACCGAATATACCGGACTTGGCATATATGGAACCGAGAGCAATATGGAAACTAAGCAACACAAAAGTACTGCCCCCCAAACAGCAAAACACAACCGACAAAGATGGGAACCGACAACAACTACAAAAGTTATATATAGAGGTATACACATATATACACATAGTTATATACAAGGTATTGAATAATAGTTATATACAAGATACATAAGCCTATTGAAAAACTATATATATATTTATATATATATACTGCAGCAAAACACCAAGGAAAACAATTGAAAGATTCAAGAAACCATGCATTTTTAGAGAAATTTCGAATGACAACGGAGGCCAATTTTGGATCAGAGAGAGATAGATATAGAGACAATGTAGAAGGCCAATCAACTAATTAAAACCCGAGCACTGCCCAACCGACAGCGAAAGTTCTCAACATTTACCAAATTTAGCTATATAAAAGAAACGAAACCCGAAACTAGATCGTGCCAAAGGCAATAAGGCAATAAGATGCGTAACGCGCATACGTTGCTTCTAGCGTTCAATCTATATGCCAGACCTAGAATCCTTTCAAAAACGTGTGGCGTTACGCATCTTTTGATTATTTTGTCTTTGGATAGTACCATCTCTCTCCAAAATACGACGCACATTGAAATGATCAATTGTAAGATATAAAACAACAATCGAGTACTCAAATCGAAAATAACTCAATAATCGTAGAGCGTAAAAAGACGGGACATTTTTAAAGCAAGTAAATATGTATAGATCGTGTGTAAAGAGACAAACCGAACAAACTAATCAAGTTTTTTATTCGCTTATATTAATTACAAGTTATACAATAAAAAATATTAAAATCCTCCTCAAGGGGTTGAGAATCCTTTAAGGATTAATAGCACATGAACAACACGAACCCTTCCTAAGAAAATCAGTATAAAAAAAAGCAACAACAATTGCATTGCAAAATACCCCCTTAGGAGATGCATTTTGGGTCACGAAAGATTCGAGCCTAGATCGAAGCTCTCTATTTATACAAACAAATAATAAAAAATACATAATAAATATAACACAATTAGTTCGTAAATATATTTCTGTGTTAAATGTTGTCATCGTACGCGTTGTAGTTATTACAAAAACAAAAACCACAAAAAAAAAAAACAAAACAAAACTGAAGATTACAAAACAAAAGTTAATACACAAAGATCGAAATTTGACACATTTTTTTCGAAAAGCTCAACGGCTGCAGCAATAATGCAAGATAAGAATGAGTTGTACAACATATACATACATATATATATAAATATATAGTATATATATGCATACCGATATAGTTAAAGAAAATGTAAAGAGAGGCGAAAAATCGAAGCGCTTAGTGGCATATTGAAAACAAGTAAAGGTAGAAAAAAACAACAGAAATGAATTCTAAAAAAAAAAAACAAATATTAATAAACAAAAAAAAAAAAAAAAAACCAAAAAATGTAAGAACAGTTTAAACAACCTTGTAAGAAAAACAAAAAACACAGAAATGTACTAAATAAGTGAGTGTGCGCGTTCCAGAAACCTTGAACCACTTTTGGCCCAATTCAAATTGGCAGGAATTTCGGTTCCGAAACTGGAGGGTAAAAATATATTTCTGGAATGCAAGAATATTTTATGCGCATAATATTAAAACGGAAATGAAAAGCGATAAAGAAAGAAGGGCAACATAACGAATTGGGAAAGTTTCTTTCAAAAGCAAAATGGCGGCAAAGTAAAACGCTAAAGATCCCAACAAAATATTAAATAAAAATAAAATAAAAGTATAAAATTTAATTGCATTTGTTCGGATGGTTAACAGTTTCTTATTTTATTTTAATTTAATTTTTTGTTTTAATTGGGAGAAATAACATAAGAGGTTGGCAAAGGTTTCAGGTATGTTGCTTATTTAACTCTTGAAGAGAAACTTGAAATTACTTTAGATTTAACAAGTGTATATGTTTATTTAATTAACAATTAATTCCATATCTCTCCTGATCACCAAATTTCTTTGCCAAGACAGTAAGACTCAGTGCTGTCACATTTTAACTTGTAGGTATTTTAATGTTTCTACCTTTTTTAGAATTAAAAATCAAAACGAAAAAAAAACGGATCACCTGCGAGCCTCTGAACTATCGCAAAAGGGGTTTGAAACTGGACATAATGGGTAAAATATATCTCGTTAAATTTTTTGTTAATTAAGTATCGCTTTTTATATCAACTTTATAACGTTTTTGAGTGCGTATCATTTGCTCAGGCGGACAGATGGACAGGCCAGGTAATGATGATTCTATACAACTTTTCTATGTTTCTATTAAGTGTTTGGATTATAAATAAATTATTAAGCAAGAAAATACTTACCTACATCATTGTTTTTCTAAGTATAAACATAACATTTTCTAAGTATAAACATAAACGATGAAAAAGAGTGGTACACATATAGAAAAATGTCAGGGCATCTCTGTCTAAATTACTTTACATTTTATTAATGCTTATGTTTTGTTTTTACTTTTTTCTTTTATCAGATTTTGTGCAGATTTTCGTTTTCTTATACAGCAGCAATTTGTAAAATAAATATATATATTTCTTGTCATTTAATTTCTTAAGTTTTCATTCACTTAGCTTCTTTAAAAATAAGAATAGCGCACACGAACAATTGCCTATTTAATATATATGCATGTGTTATATACATATATATTTCATATATAACTTTCTCAAAGGTACTTGCATCTGATTGGTAAAAAACAAAACGCGGGAAATGTTACACAAAACGATTTCAGCGGGAAGCTAAGAGACAACAGTAGGGGGGGATTAAGGTATGGGATAACATAATATAATAAAGGTGTGTGTGTATATAAATATATATAAAAAGATCATGGGAATATAAATATATATATGTTTAAATACATAAAAGCAATTGAATTGGGTTTTTCCGTTACGATCATCATTATTTCTTCAGGTGAAACATATTTTCTTCTTTGGAATTCATTTGTTTTTGCTCAACGCTCCCTCGACTCCACCTTTGCTGGCTGTGCCTTTTGATCTATTAAGTTAATCTGCTCTCTTTTTTTTTTTTTGTCATCTAGGGATTTCTTTTACTTCTTTTTGTTGCTAATTATTGTTAATTGCACTGTTGGCGGCAGCGGCGGCAACCAGCTCCGGAACACTGGAGGCACTACTCTGGCTCACGGTGCGTGCGTGATCCACATGGTTTTGCGGTTGCTCGGGCGTTTCTTCTTCACCCGAACCGGGCTCCACCGTGGGGAAGACAGGAGCTGCCGCTGGTGTACCTGCCCCAATGGGCGTTTGCACCATGGGCGTGGGTGGCGAACGATTCGCCGGCAATTGATGGGCAGTGGCTCCAGTCATCTGCATGTGGTACCTAAAAATCAGAAGGTTAAACGAGTTTCTTGGGTGGAAATCCCATCTTTAGCTCACTTGTAAATGTTTTCTGTGCTCTCGACCACGCCCTGCGTGAGATTGAGGCTGCGTCCCTTAATGCCCGACTCCTTGGCGGGCGGTGACCACCAGTTGAAGACACGTCCCACAACGGGCACATGCCGCAGGATGCCCTCCTGCCAGAGCTTCTCTTCCGATTCCCGCTGCAGATCCGCTGTGACGGCTTCGATGCCCTGAAGTCACATTCAAAATAAGCAACAGCCAAAGAAGAGAGAGCTTGGTTGGACTCACCTTCTTGACGATCTCCGACATGGTGTCCAGAACCCGTGAATTCTCCTGCACACTCTTGCCCACGGTGACCACCAGATCAAGCAACTCCTCCACCTCCGTTTCGTGGGTGACCATCCCAAATCGCACACAAATCAAGCCATCGGTGCCCTCGCCCAGGGAGAAGGCATTGTCCGTGGACTTTAGGGCCTCCACCAAATCAATATTTAGCTTATTCAGCTCCGTTTTAGCCTGGTCCGTGAGCAGGGCCTCCCAGCCCTCGGGCACAAAACGAACACCGCCCATGCCCGCCCACTCCGGCAGGGAGACGAGGCGCAGCACATCGCTGCGTTCGACCAAGTGAATGAAACGCGCTTTGTGCTTGATCGTGGCACGCAAAATGTCCACATGCGCCTCCAAACTCTGAGCGAAGCTCTCCAGATTCTCAGAGCTTGGCGGCTGCTCGCCCAGACCCAATTCCAGGGGACAGTAGCGGATGCAGCTGCCATGCGTGGGGTGTTCAATCACCTCAAAGTCAAACTGGAAGAGCATTGAACAAAGATGTTGGATTTTGAAACTCTTTAACTTACATTTGGACAGTCGCGCTGTAGGATCTGACCCAGCCAGGAGTTGAGGCGATCGAAGTAGGAAGCATTGTAGACCTTCTCCAAGGGCTTCAGACCGTCGGCTGTCTCCCGCTCAGCAGTGGCAGCGGCGGAGGAGCTACTGCCTCCTAATGGAATGGTGGTACTGCCATCAAACTGATAGGCAACTACGGGAGCGGCGGCATCAAACAAGGCCTGTACATCAAAGGGGCTGGGAATGATGTCCGACAAGGTGGCTCCGGTCTGGGCTCCAGGCGTGTGACTCTAAAAATAACGTTAAACAAGCAATAGGAAGGTAAGAGGAAGGTAAGCACTCACCAGCACCCTGATGCCTTCACACTTGGAGGCAATCTCGAACAGAATACTGCACGTCTGGAAGGCCACATGCAGTCGCTCTGCAATGGCCTTTCTGCCCAAGGCCTGCAGGCTGGTCCACAGGCTTAGCGCATTGAGGCGCCGGGACAGGATCGGATCGGATTCGAAGGCACTCAGCGCGCTGTTTTGCAGCGGACGGTGCAGCAGGACAATTGGCAAGCTGGGCACACCCAGCCAGCTGCCCAAATTGAGGGCCATCGAGTGGAGCACCTCCTCCACGTGGCCTTGACTTTGGGCACAGACCAACGCGGCCAGTCCATGGCCGCTGGCATGCAGCCACATATTGTGCGCCTTGCAAACGTCCCGCAAACGGAGCAAATTATCCACATAGCCGCAAAGTGAGGCTCCAATGTCGGCCACCACCAGCAGGGGCGTCCGGTTGTTGCTCACATCCAGCTGGATCTGCTTCTGCAGCAGCGTCACATCCATGGTGCCGTTCTGGCTGTGCTCGGGTATGATCTTGATGGCCTCCAGCGGGATACCCAGCTGCCGGCATGCATACTGCAGTCTCACCGGTGTCGTGTTCTCCGAAATGTAGAACGTGGGCAAAGCCAGGGCTGGGATGCCGCCCTCTAGGTACCCGGGACAGCGTGCGACTATGGCCAGGCGCACTGTACGCAGCACGGCGTCCGCATTGTCCGCATGGAAGCTGCTGGCCGGGTTGCTGAAATGGAACAAGGTTCCCAGCCAGCGAGTGGCGTCGCCCGAAATACTGTTCGTGACCCGGAGCAACTGCTGGCGATCGAGGTGCGACAGATATGCCACAATGCTGTGCGAGATGAGCGCCAAGTGGGAGACGTCGTCCAGGGCGGGCAGCGGAAACTCCGGGTCATCGTCACTGTCCGTGTAGGAGACCAGTTGCTCCAGCGACTTGAGGATGTCAGAGGGCACACGGTGCTCCGCCGGCAGCAGGTAGTCCTCCGGTCTCGCTTTCTGCTGCTGCTGTTGCTGCTCCTCTTCCTCCGGCGAGTCCCGGGCCAGTTCGGGCGTGGATACCTTTACGTTCTCCAAGCGCTGCAGCACCTGCGAGGAGCGCAGCTCCAGCTCCGCCAGTCCCGAGCGTATCTAACATGGTTAGCAATCAATTAACATTACTATCATTAGTGACCAAAAAGTAAACAAAAAAGCGCCGAGAAGTTGACGTGTCTCCCGTCGTCGTCAGCAAAATGAAGGCAAAGAATCTCCACGAATCGAAACTCACACTGGAGGCGGCTATTTCGGACACCGCTGGCGTTGAGGGGCCGGGGTCCGGCGCCATAACGGTGCTCTGTTCCACGGCCGAACTCTGGCCAGGATCGTCGTCCGATCTGCCAGCCGTTGACATGGTTCCAATGCGATCTAATTTCCACTAATCGCCAGCGATGAAAAATAATTGTTTTCGTGCCCGCTACGTGTGTGTGTGTGTGGGAGGGTCGGAGGAGAGGGCAAGGGTGTGTGTGTGTCTGTAAGAAAGGTGTGACCATAGCTTGGGTGGCAAAAAAATCCAGTGATTGGTGTGCAGGTGGCGATAGAATCCCAAGGTCTTCTAATCGAAGAACTAGTTTCAAAAAAATCATTATAAGTTTTATAATTTAATTTATTTCTTATATTTATTTAATCGTCCAAAGAATAATTATTATTTTAATCGAACAAATTACACTCAAAATATTATGATATTTGTTAACATATTTTCATTATTTTTAAGATATGTCCATTTTATATTATTTCAGAATTTTAATATAAAATTTTATATATATTTTTAAAATCGGACAACTATATTTTATAGCTGCCATAGAAGCGATCGGCCTTTCTTGTTTAGTGTATATTTCACTTAAAATAATAATATTTATTTTTTGAGCGATTAAATATAACTGCAAAATTATTTATTAATAACGTTTAATATACAAAAATCTAGATTTTGCTTGTTGCTTATCTTAAAAGAACGTCAAAATTTTTCCAAATGGAGGTAATTTTAATAGAATCGTTTTTTAATTAAAAGATTATAAAGTTTGTTCAACACGCAAAACTTTAAGATAGTCTCGCATATCATCCAAAAAGAACCGCTAGCAAGTAATTATATAACAGCTCAGCGAACTGGTTTAGTTTAGCAACTTGCACATCACAGGCGCGATATCACCGTTATTTGTCGATTCCATCTCTAGTTTTCCACTGCGCGCGCTCATGGAAAACTCAAAAATTCAAATTGAAAGGTGCAATTCTTGGACGTTTGCCAACTTGACAAAACAGGCTGCCTAATGCGAATTTGAAGTTGGCCAACATATGTTGTCATGTCTGCACTAAATAAAATGCAACTTTTCGCCGGATTATGCGCGAGTGGGTAAAACATGAAATTACTTTTTGTTATTTTGCTTTGGCAGCTGCATAAGACTACGATAGTATGTGTGAATGTTAGTGTGTGTACACTGAGGGAAAAATTTGGAAACAGAATTAAATTAAAATTAATTAAATTAAACTTCAATAGGAACCCAGGACTCCCTGCCAACAGCTGGCGCTTTGCTACCCAATTCATTGTTTAAAATCTCTCTGTTAGTCTTTCTCGTTCGGATAAATTATCGGTGAGTTGATAACCGAATGGCGTTTAAGAAAAGTTCATTCAGAAAGCTATCAGTGGCTTTAAAAGTGTGTAGTATAAGTTAAAAAATGTTTTGTAGCTTTCTTTAACTTTTTTCCAACTTTCAACTCAAATTTAACAAAAACCCTGCGCTCCTGAAAATGAAAACAAATTTTCATTTATACTTAAAACAGTTTTGCTCTCTGCATGTGTTTGCCTGCAGCTTTCCTCTTTATTCATGCATTAACTTGCCTGAGAAAGTTTCGCGTGGCAAAAAGTTGCCATGGGATTTGCTTTGGCTGCTTCTGGTCCCTCCTTTAGCCCCCCCCGT
>JAEIIJ010008655.1:0-50262 GCA_018904815.1 Drosophila ogumai | reverse complement strand
ATTTGAAATCTTATATATTCTTAAAAAAATATTTTACAATACGAACTTTTATTTTATTTAGAAATCCGAATCAATTAAAACTTATTATTTCTTTTCCTAATTTTTTATAAATATAAATATCTTGGAGTGCATAAAAATTCAAAGCCAGGCCAAGGCGAGTCATAGTCGCAGGCTATCATCAAGCAGCCGGCCAGCATCGATCTGGCCCAAAAGCAAAGTCAAACTCAAAGCCAAACACTCAGGCTCAAAGGCAAAGGCAACCGCACCCGCACCACCGCCAGAAATACAGTAAAAAAGGGGGGGGAAAAGATAAATAAAACAGCACCAACGAGGAGGAGGGAGGAGTGTGGAGGGCAGCACTCGTGATCATTGTTTGATGTCTGCTGAATTGTGTGCCATTTGTGCCGTGTGGGTGTGGGTGTCTGTGGGAGTTGAATGATCTTCGCCCAAGCGCGCTTTCCCATGCCCAAGACCCAATCCCCGAGACACCATCCCCAGCCGAATCCTACTGGCGGCGGGCAGTTTTTTGGAGCGAAAAGATCGGCAATTAATGATCTCGAATGTGGTTTATCTGGAGGCTGTCAAGCACTATATATACCATATAGTATGTGCCACAAGAGAGATCATCTTCGTGTGCGAGAAGGCATTCCAAGAGAGCAGAGGTTTGTCAGCTCGTTGGCCCCGTGGTCACCTGGCTTAATTTGAACCCCGCGTCCGAATCCGAATCCGAATCCAAACCCAAAATCCCCGAAACGATAGCCACGATTCGATAAGTTTTTCTCACACACGAACAAAAGCCGCGAACAAAGGGAAAAGTGGAAAGTCAGAGGCGATTGCAAAGATCGCAGCGATCAAATATGTTATGGAAAATTGAGCACATACCACAAGATTCAGCACACCAACAAGGAGAAGAGGAGGGAAGGCGCACATTGGCTCACTTTGATTTGTTTATTTCGATGCCACACGAAACACAGTGGAGCTTGCTTTACAAAAGACACCTTTTAAAATTTATGTTATATTTAATTCTAAATTCAAATTATTTATTTGTTTTTAATTTTTAGAAAATTTAGAAATATAAATTTGATGCTTAGGTATAGATTCTGATTATTGGTCATTATTAAATTTCTTTACTCTCTTTCTATATTTTGTGTTTCAGTTGCAGTTTTTAAACTCCTAAAAAAAGCTGTTTAACATTTTAACTTCAAGAGAAATTCTACCCTCAAACATAAAAAATTATAGATTATAAGCCCAATAAATATTTAAAAATGAATATTTTAGCCAGGTCTTAAAATGTTTTTTATAAATATAACAAAGTCAAAAATACTTTTATTGCTTATACATTTTTTAGAACACTTTTAGTTAAAGAAGACACAGTTTTCCCATAACGACCCTTTCCTGTATCTGATTCGCAATCCCATTCCAATGGCACACAGCTCCCTGGGCAGCAGTTTTCCGCTGGCTTCGGCTGCTTTTCTTGGCCACAACTTGACCTTTCACTGGCTCCGATTTGCCGGAAGCGCTCACCCAAAATATATCACCAAGCGAATATCTACGAAATGATGATTGGAGCAGCTCCAGCTCCAGCTCCAGCTACAGATTCAGCATTTGCCACAGCCTTTTTGCTCCAACAATGAGAGGGCACAGCTCTGGGTACTGGACCTGGAAAATTGTAAACAATATCTGTAAAAATAAAAACGCCCAACGCCGCCGAAAAAAAATGCCCATTGTTGTCTTGCCAAATGTAATGCAGTCGGAGTCAGAGTCACAGTCTCGGAGTCAGTCAGTCAAATAGCCCGGGGGCACTACGTGGACTCCTACGATTTCGGTGGGCATTTTCCGTAGCTGCAACCTTAGGAAGCCGTGGCGGCCTTTGCTTTTTCGGGGTTGGGCCCCTGTTTTTTTCTGTGAACTTGAGGAAGGGTCAAATGCGGTGAACTAGTTAAATCATTTGAATAATCACCGCAGAATCGATTTGGAATTGAATTTGGGTTGCATCTAGCCATTGTTTAAGATCATCTTCAATGGTAGCCCCACAGAAGGTGACCCCCATAATGGGCAATATTAAGTAGGAAAATCTATATCAAAATAGAGCAATCAAGCCACCCATTTGTCACCTATCCTGGCCACTCGGAACCCACTTCTCACACGTTCCGATCCGAGATCAAAGTGAAATTCCAACGGATGATAGACAAGTTATGGCCAAACCATAAAATGCCATAAATTACTCTATTCCGATACCAAGTCGGGCTATCGCCGCGAGCAATCAGAATGTACCAACGTGCACTCCTTACAAATTATGTTTAATTAAAATTTCTGTATTAAATATGACACAATGCTCCGAATTCCAATGCGAAGCGACGGCGACGGCGAATGTGAATGCGAATGCGAATGCTGACTGTAATTATTATATAGCACCCAAGATCCAGCCGATCCGAGTGCTGCATTTATGATTTTGTTTTATTTATAAAATGCCCAGCGACCAATGATGATGATATTTACAATTTTTCCTCGGCTACCTCTTTATATCATCTTTCCATTTATTTTTTGTCCCGCTTACATTTGTCGCATAGTTCGGAGATCTTGGCCGGGTCCAAAAGAGTCCTTTGTCTGCTGTGTGTTTTTTTTTTTTCGTCTTACCTTAACTGGGCTCGAAGGTTTCGCGCCCGGCGCAACAGCATCGGATGTCCATATCTGGTGTTATGACAAATGCTGTATGTAATTATTGCTCCTCTTCCCAATGAGAGTGAGTCCGGCGCATTCTGGGCAAAAAGATATCAAAAATGTCGCATATTAATAACGCTCTCCATTGGCGGAGGCAGGACACGAAATGCGTTTTGTGCCTTAATTAACCCTTTTTAAATTGGGCATAATTAGGGTGAATATGGGTCACTGAAAGAAATTAGGTTAAGATATTTTCTTTAAGTATTTCTGTAAAGAGAAATTAATTTTTTATAGCATTTATTTTAACTTTATATAAAACAATAACTTTTAAATATTTAAATAACCATTTTGTCGATTTAGGAATTATTTTATATCAACTGTCTTTAGAGTATTTAAAGCCCTTTAAAACCACAAAATATATTTCTAAAATTGAATTAAAAACTTAATAAAAATGTATATTAAATGAATTATATCCTTAAACCAATTATAACCCTCTTAAATTAGTTTTCCCTATATTATCAGTTTTAAACATCACAAAAAACTAATTTCTTTCAGTGGTCTCGACATCCATCATCTCATCATTATATCATTCGCATTCGTTAATATTTTTGAAATATTTTCGCGTAATTTGTTGATATCAATTTACACACAGCCGCCCTTTAGTCTTGCCCATAATTATATCATTTCGATTGATCAGAGCGCAGCCATCCTCTGCACATATATGTATATCCGGGAATCTGAAGGATAGAATGGGATGCCAGGGATGCCAGACAGAGATCTCGTTGCTCCTGCTCCCAATTTATACGAGTTTTTCGGTTTTCCTCTATAGCAGTGTAGAAATCGAGCTCATTACGGGGGCTCCAGTTAGAAGCAAAGTCTGGGACGTGGAACCCCATACTCAGGCCCAGCGGGTGTGCCTCGTATAATGTATAATTAAAGATCTCAGCTCCGAGGTCCCCCCTTCGATATTCCACGAACAGCAGACAGGTGCAGGTGGGTTTTGTTGCTTGACGATGATAAATGTGTCGCAAGAGCCAGACATAAATGGTTTGATTTGGCCCAAGTCGTCAGCAACATCGCCTTCGGATCGATACCGATTCTGATTCCAATTCCGATTCCGAGAGTATTTAAAGCAACTTTCACACTACACTCAATTGTCTGTTTTAGGGCCAAAGGCGCCCTAAAAGGCCAAAACACGCGCAGACTCAACAGCAGACCAGAGGAAAAAACCAAGTCGAGATTGTAGAGGCCAGGAAAGGACCACATGGATACCTAGCAAAATACATTAAAAAAGTATTATAAAAAGATATAAAATGTATATGACCCAAAAAAAGCATATAGTTTTGTTAAGTATTATAATGTACGTAAAAGCAAAGGGCTTATTATAATTTTAATATTTACTTAACCTGGAACAATTATAATCCAAAAGAAAAAAATTTATATGCGATGTCGTTATAGAATTTAAATTTCTTAAAACTTTCTGAAAACCATTATAAAATGTTAAATGTATTCATGCAAAGCCACATTTCTTGACAGATGCTTGAATTAAATTCAAATGTTAAATATACAATTTTATGATGCAAAGACTGTTTTATTCCGAACACCAATTCCCCAAAACAAATTTTAAAAATTTTGAATTTATAGTTAATTTTCTTGCCTATTAGTTTCTTATAAAAAAGAAATAGAATCTCCATTTCTAAATACTTATCCAAATATTTTTTAAAGTTAAAGATTTTATTCGAATTTAACAGGGTATCATAATCAAAACCTTTTGCGTTTTTCCTTAGAATTTATTTGTACGCTGCACAAATTTGGACACATGTTGCATACCAAAAAATGCACAACGTAAAAGGATACTTTTTGCCCCGATATTCCCATTCCCATTCCGATTCCATCCCGTACGGCCGACCGGGGCAAACGCCAATAATTTATAAAGCGGACAATAAAATGTTATCACACAAAAAAAGAAAATATATATATACAAACAAGGTGGGGAAGGGGAGGAATCTGGCCAGAAGAACGGAGAATCGGAGAGTCGACAGGCTGAACTAAATGCTGCACGCCTGCGCATTCTGAACACACCGTTCGAGCAGGAGCAGGGGGAGTCAGAGGAGCGAGGATCCTCCATGGCTCCGATGATATATGAAATCATATAACAGCAATCGGCAGGCTCCCAACAACACAGATCGCATAAAGTGTGTGTAGTTTATTAAGCGCGCCAAGAAAATGACACAACAACCACACGGCGCGCTGTGGCCGCAGTTGTTGCTGGTTTTCGCCACATAATTTATGGGACTTCAGCGAGTTGGCTTAGAGAATTTGCCACAGTTTATTTATGAGGTAAACAAACAGAGCCACAGATCATCAATGCCTCAATAGAAATGGAAATGAAGTGAACTCCATCAACATTGATGGCCCAGACAATCGAATCAGATCAGAAGGAAATTAGCCAAAGAAGATTGATGCTCTTGAGGGGGTTGTGGATGGTCTAAATGAGTAGTAAATGGGGGGATTTGATCATATAAATTATTGAGGAATTATAATATTTACTATATTTATTTAAATAATATTAATAATTTTATTATAAGGCTTATGCTCAACATAATTTTTTGTCTAGAAATAGTTATACATCCAGTCATAAATTAAACCACCTAAGTTTATTCCTAAATTTTTATTATATGCTCTATCTCCGCCCGCCGTAAATCATGGTTCTATTAAAATATCGTAAATCAAATCCATAAAATGTACAATATTTCAATCGATTGTCGATCATCAAGAGCTACTCCCTGCTCCCTCGCTCTATCACTTTTTGGAATTCCAATAAGGCTGGCAGGCCTCGTCACATGATATCCGAAGCAAGGCAAAAACAAAAGAATCGGAGAATAAATAATACAAAGTCACATTTAAATAATGCGAAAGAGGCATTCAATCTATATTTAAAGCGAAAATTGATCATAAAATTTGCCAGGCACGTTTCGAAATTAAATCATTTTAGTTGAGCATGAGCGAAGGCTTCGGTCTTCGTGCGGTTAAAACAAAACGAAAAACTCGTCAAATCTACGGCAATCTCGGCTTTTAAATGATTTTTATAACACTTCTATGCGCGGATTTTCAATAAAACAACAACAAACGACAGCAGAGTCGATGAATTTTATGGCGTGGCAAAAATTTAATGACATCAATCGAACTCCCTCCCCATTGTTTCGCTTTTCTAATATACAAAAAAGGCTTTAATGGATTTTTTGTTCGCTTCGGTTTTGTATTTCGTTTTATTTAAACATATAAACGGGACCATAAAAACAACGACCAGCGGACCCGACTCCCTGAAAGCGTGTTAAAAGTAGACTAATGGCTTTTAATTTAAGCCAACGAACCTTGTAAAATGCCAAGCTTTTCATTCCCCATAAAATGCGGGGGGAAAAGTCAACCAAATAATTGAATAATTGTGTGTGAGTGAGTGTGTTTGATAAACTTTCTCTGACGTCCATTCAAAATTAAATCACTTTACGCACTTTAGGCTCCGCCTATCCAGAGCTCCGAGATCGCAGCTCCGAGATTTTTATCTCGATCCATAGCGGCGCCTTAAACAAACAACAATTTGCTATACACAGGCGCATGCATGTATCTTCAAGATACATTTGCGTGCCAATGGCGTAATTTACCACTTAACATATCAATTGTGCGGCTATTAATCAAACAAGAGACTCGGGGGACCCGGGGACTCGCCGCCGCTCGGGGCTCTGACTCTGGATTCCTGCTTTGATTTGTACGCATCGCTTGTCAAACAAGTGAGACAAAAGCTGAAAAGATATATAAAAAGATCCACGCACACATCAAAACTGGAAAAAATAAAGTATTTTCTAAGTCAAAAATATGTTGGAAATAAAGAAAATACATTTTGCGTTCTTTAAATTGTTTTTAAAATATAAGTTTATTACAAATAAAATTTAGTCTTAGTATCATAAACAATAAATTTATAACATTTTCAAATCATTATAAAGGTTTATAGTCTTTAGGAAAAATGTATCTTCAAAAGCAGAAAATCAGTTGATATAGTTTTATCCTATTTTTTTAGTTCAAGTTTAAAATAATCTTAATTTTTTCTTAATATCTAAGAGATTAAAATTCAAAATATAAATAGATTAATACAATTTATCAAATATTAAATATAATTTTATAAAAAATCCCTTTAGTAAATAATGCCCCAGATAGGTATTTTAAAATAAAATTAAAATTTTTCTTCCTAAGATTTTAACTTGAATTTATTTATAATAAAATAATAACTAAAATATAAACTTTTATACCCATTACTTATTTTTACAACTAATTTTTCCAGGTGCAGAATGAGAGAGAGAGGTTTTTCATATCGTAAATGTCCATCAAAAGTCCGCAAGCAGCGAGTCAAATCATAATAAGAGCATAAAGGGTAGAATTTTTAACACCTCACTCCTCCGCACTCGAGCTCTTTTGTTCTGCCCTCCCCCCTGGACACGGTGGCCCCCTCTCTATGGTCTAGCGATTTTTTATTTTTATTATATAGTTTTTTTTTTTGTACTTTTTATTCATCGCAGCCTCATTGGCAGTTGGACATCCCATCAGGGGCGATCGATAAACGCTCCGGCAGGCATTCCTCCGCCAGCCAAAACTATTCCATTGAGGCTGTCAGATGACGCCGTCTAATTGCTTTTGTTTGCTCCACTAAGGTGCCTAACGAACTCGAGTGCCGCGGAGAGGAGCCACGGAAAAATGTATAACAACTCAATTCGAAAAGCGAAACAAATATCTCAAACTCCTTCAGCTGATGGCTGGCGATGGAGTCGCCGAGTGGCGGGAAAACACTTAAGCGCCAAAGTGTATCTTTGATCTTTTGAAGAACTGACCCCACTCGACTGCTGCCGTCAATGGTCGATTTTTGGGGGCAAAAGAGGGTTTTCAACTCGCTTGCTTTTTGTGTTATTATTCAGCTGGTAGTTCTGAAGGTTCTCGAGGAGAGACAGATGTGAGTCAGGGGTTTATATAATCTCTATATCACAAATTTGCGTACTTTGAAGTGAGTTATTAGCATCAAAATCGATTTTAAAAATATATAAAAACTTATTGCGTATTAACCGACATATTAAATGTAGATTAATCACCTTTTAATTCTTAGTAATTAGTACATCAATTTTCTGTGGGGTATAAAAACCGCACTCATCACAATTTATTCCATTTAGTTCAACAGAATGTTTATCCGCGCTTCCATCTTCGTTCTAGTTTTTCCGCTGCTACTTGGTTTGGCCAAGGTCTGGTGTTGAGGCCTCATAAAACCCTTTTAACTAATTTTTCCCAATAGAATAACTATGACATTATCATACAAAACATCGAATGCATACTTGTGGGTAAAAAGTATGTCAGCTTCTTGGATTGCAAACTTCTGCGACAACGAAATCCCGTGATAGCGGCCCAATTTATGTTGAACGAAACCATTAACCACTTCGACATCCACTGTACCTTCGATCTGTTCAAAAAGGATAAGTCCCGCATGAATATCGCCGATATCAAGATGGATGGCTGCAAGTACTTGGGGTCCATGTATCAGAACAATATCGTTGGCAGATTGTTCAAGAGACTGAAGACCGTCAGCAATATACCAAGCAATTGTCCCGTTGAGAAGGTGAGTTCAACATTACTTTATAAGCGTTTATAAAAATGATACCTTTTAAATTCTGTAGGGAAAAATGTTCGAGATCCGCAACTACACATTCATTGCGGATGAGTTTCCTCCAGGAGCTCCGCAGGCTAAGTGGCAAATGCGTCTGAAACTGCAAACACGATCGGCCATCGTTGTGAATATAATATTCGACGGCAGTGTGGTCTATAATACCTAATACTTAACGATAAGGGAAGGGTAAAAATAATAATAAGAAATAAATTAAAAATCTTTATATATAGAGTCAAGTATCAATAGTGAAGTGGCTTTCTAAGGATACACAAATCATAAAATAGATAATGTACAAGCATATTCAATAAATCTTACACATTGCTAAGCAAAATACAAATATGCAAATTATATTTTAAGAAAGTTTAGTTTTTTTTATAATTTTTCAAACTAAAAAACAAAGAGAAAATCACCGATTAACCCTGTCAGTGCAGTCACCAACCTTTACTATACATTTCTCAGAGCGACATCTGCTGCTAGTTTACATAAATTGAGGATTCTACACGGTTTTAACGTTGACTATTTTACAGATACTTTATCTGTAAAATATTGAAGCATTCTTTACTCTTATGTACGAAATATTTTCAACTGTTATACACATCCCAGAAGTTCGCTACAAAAATATATAATATTAAACAAAAATTTTAAATATATAGATTAAAAATTCCCAAAAAAATACAAATTAAAACAACTCTCATTTTTTTCTAGCCACTTATATATTTTCGATGCTTTTTTCACTATAGCAAAAATTTGTCTTTCGGCATTATTGTTTATTGAATGGCTTGGCTTACGCTTAATACCAACATTTTGCACACATTTTGTATTAGTTCTTCTTTTGGTTTTTTTGTAAAGCAACAACATTCTTTAAATGTTTTCATTTATTTATTGTTTTCGTATTTTATTTTTTTGTGGGGTCTTTAGGAATAGAAACTGCAAATTTATACATACGTTTGCGCACTTTTTAAAAACCATAAAGTAACAAATGTCTTGGGATACATACAATTTGGTTTATTTCTCATATGCATTCGTCCTCTTGTATATATGTATATGTTTTTTTATATATATGTTATTTATAATAGCCATATTATTAGTTAGAAGTAAGCATACTATTCTGTACAAGATTTTCTTTTTGGTTTTATTGAGTTGAGAGCTGAGAAAGAGGATAATTCCAATGGCACATTGAATCCTCAGTCGTCCAAGATGATGCTGTGAAAAGAATACATTAAATAATAATACAATATGTTTTCTTAATTAAGATTTATATATATATTTATATGTATTTATATAGGAGGTTATATTTTGTTTATGCTTATAATATTTGTTGTACATTAAATAATAATACAGTATGTTTTCTTAATTAAGATTTAATTACCTTTAATTATTAAATACTTACATTCGCTTTCTCAACGATTTCCGCTTTCTGCGTAGCTTTTTGTATGTAAATTTGCTCGGTGAGATTTTGTAGTCTTCATCGAATTCTAGTTCAAGCTTAATGAGATTTTGCAAATTTAGCTGGCAGTCCTGCAATATTATAATCATATTTTTAGCACTAAGAGAGATTTTAAAAGTTATTTAAAATTTACTTCAAAAGTGATTAACTGTGTAAAATATTTTTAAGATTATTATCAGGACAGCCATTTATTCTTTAAAGAATTCTTGAAAGCTCCGAGTGGGTTACATGAAACAAACTTAGTATATGCAATCATTGTTTATTTAATATAAACATTTATAAGTAAATTATTTTAATGGAGCATACTTTGAGCCGTAAAATTAAATTTAAATAAAAAGGGCTTGTATTTACATTGGCACAGCTCTTTAAAGTGATTTAAATTTCCTTAATTTTCACACCCACCTCTAGGTTCTTGAAGTGCCAGCTGGAGTCGCTGACCGATCCTCCATCGCTGGTCAGTTCACTGAGACAGGTGCGCATGGTGGGCCAGCACTGGCAGCGCTTGTTGGTGATCTCGCAGCCCGGCTGCAGGACAATCGACTCGCTGTCGGTGCAATTATCGTGTTGACTGTAGGTCAGGGCGGTCAGGTGCTGCAAATCTGCGTAACAAAAATAATGTTATTAACACCACACAGGAATCACTGTTGCGTAATAATCCCCATATTAAATGTTCATTAAGTCCCAAAAAATAACCTTTGATTCCGGAGCGCATTAACAGCGATTAAAACGGCGTTTATTTTAAATTAGTGGCAGCTTATTTAAGGCCAACCCATTTGCATTTTCCGTTTAGTTTGACAGTATGTTTATTCGCGGTGCAATTCTCATTCTAGTTTTCCCGCTGCAACTGGGACTGGCCAAGGTCTGTTGTTTTTCCTACTCTGCAACAATTATTTTAACCCCTTTCCAACCATAGAATAAATATGATATTGTTCTGCAAAATCTGGTGTGCCGAGCGGTGAGCAAACTAAACTTTTTGAATTGCCAACTTCATCGACAACGGAATCCCGTGACATCAGCCCAATTTAGTTTAAATGAAACTATCCGCCAGTTCGAAATGCACACTACTTTTGACTTGCTGAAAAAGGATAAGACCCGCATGAATGTGGCCAGTCTGAAGATGGATGGTTGCAAGTATTTGGAGCCCAAGCACTATAACAATTTCCCTGGTCGATTGCTCAAGGGCTTTAGGTCTGTGAGTAATATACCCAAGCGTTGTCCTGGGCTTTCGGTGAGTGGGAAAATGAGAATATTAAATAGATATGAAACATTTTCTTATTCCATCTCATCACTTCATAGCCAAAGAACTACTATTCGTTTATATTATGAAGTAACTCCTTTTAAAGAATATTTAAAAAATATTATATCAATTATATTGATTGAATTTAACTTGAATTCAAAGACAAAATTGAATCTAAACTTGTAGGAAAAACAAATATGTTTCGATGACAACAAGTCTATTTAGCGAAATACAACTTCCGTTTGTTTTGTAGAAACTTGCCTCCATCAAACTGCTAGTCCAGAATATGAGAAAGTCAAATATTTTCCTTGGGGAAACAGCTTTCAATAACTAAAAGCAAATATTTGTCAACATTTCGTGTTGTGCGAGCAAAACTACATAGTTAAATTTGAACAGCATTCGGCTGTTGCTATTTCATTTAGCATTTTCCATTTGCCATTTTCCATCTCTCATTTTCAATTTTCAACACAAATTGCCGCACGGCCGCTTTGGGCCGCATTAATTCCCTCAAAACCCGATTACACACAAAAACCGAATTGATGGCATCAAATTATGCAGGGAAAACTGTACGAGATCCGCAACTATACATTTAATTTGGACGAATTCCCGCCAGGAGTTCCGCAATCGAAATGGCAAATCCGCCTCAAACTCCTCACGCGATCCCAACTGGCTGCGGACATACTGTTCGAGGGCACTGTGGTCTATAATACGTGATGTTAATGCATAATGGATGCGACTAAATACGAATTCTCCATAACCATAACCCGCTCGCCGCTCATCTCTTTTTGTATATAATCATAATAATACACGGAAAAACCGTTTGGGAGTCTCTTTTAATTAACATGAAATATATTTTATATAGATATTTATATTTTTATATTTTATATTGTAAAATGAAACTGCTAAAATATTTATAGAAGGAATATTTACTCTTCTCTAAGCCCTTTTTATTGTAAATACTTAATTATGCTTCTTAAAAGTTTTAATTCAAATGCAGCCAAAATTTAAACAGGACTGGTTGAATTTTTTTTTTCGTAGTAAATATTTTAAATTATTTAAAGAACTTTTTTTAAAATCTATAACGTGTATATTATGTATGCCCCTTTGGGTCGATTTTCTTCAGGGTTTCATCAAACGCTCTAAAATTACCTCAGAAGGCCTTCTTCTAGTAGAGACCAACAAGTACAATCAACCCGGTAGAAAATATTAAATTTATATCCTAAATAAAAACACACTCCCGTGTTATAAGTATATGCGTTTTACTTAACATTCTGCTTATTAAATATTAAAGCAATATTCCGGAAAAGAGCACCCAGAGAGCAAGGACTTTACACCCGCCCAGCGACTTTTGTACATTTAAGTTTATGAATAATATATTTGTGTCTTATATTTGTGAATGTTAACTTTTTTTCACCGTGTGGCATATAGTGTATATGTGTATATATATATCTCTCTATCGACTTACCCATGCACACGCCCAATCCGCTGCTAATGGGCAGCTTGGTCACACACTGCAGGGGCGGCTCACATTGACCGGAAAATCCGCCCGGGCCGCCGCAGGATTCGCCCAGAGTTTTGGCGCATATGCGACAACATCTGCGAATAGTTTGGACGTAGGACAGATATATATATAAGCCATAAGCATAAGCCTTGGAATAGCAATGGCAACGGAATCGGAATGAATCCCAGTAGTAATTGATTCGATTCGATGCCGTCTCGGCTCCGATAAGCGTTAACAATTAGTTAACACTCTAGTCTGTATTGTGATGTGGCGTGTCTGGGGGCGCCTGATGTGAATGCCTAAGCAGTACGTGACTCACGATTGGCCTCGGATTCAAGCCAAGACGAGACCCTGGCTTTCTTAATTATATCATTGCCAATTATTTAGATAATATTATAAGTCTTATTTAAATAATTAAATAATTAAACGGTTCGTAAAACGGTTGAAAAATCAAAGGGACTGCTTATAGTCCTTACAGAATTAATTAATTAGATTTTAAAAGGAATTATAAAAGAAAAGAGAATTTTAATTTTGAATCACCATGAACAATATGTAATTATGGTTACTATTCGATGCAATCAACGTTTGCATTTTATTTAATTGTTTGCTAATTAGTTTCTGGAAGCCTTGCTTAATGATAAAATAAATTAAATTATGAATAATAAATTCCTTGCCAAACGAGCTTTTAATAATTGGATAATTCGACCTAAGCCACAAGAATATAAATTGCTATTTGGTAATAAACTATTTTTTGGCTGTAATTCAATAATAAAACGATAACAATACAAATATAATTAATGATAAATAATCTAAAATAAATATGTGGTAGTTGCTACAATAACCAAAACGAGATTTATGTATCATTTTATTTAAAATAACCATAATAATTTTATTTATTTATTTATACAATTAGTATTTCTCATTTCTTTTAAGATAAATGTGATAGCCCAAATAATAATTAATTTGCTGAAATTAAAATCAGCAGTAATCAGTAATTCCTATAAAAAAAACTCAACTAATCTAATTCCCTGAAAAATATCAATAAAAAACAACACAAAGATAATTCACACAATAAAAATATTCAAATAAAAAGAGCGAAATTACAGCTAATATCCGCTTATTCTTTTTATTTCGGCAATAAAAATAACGTTGTATTTATGAGAGGACACAGCAAGGCAGGAGGGCGCCACCCCGCCCATTAAGCATACCGGAAAATATCAATTTAATTGACGAAGGAGGGAGCTCCTCTAGAGCTGAGCTGCTACTTACTTGCAAGGATCCCAGAGCATGAGTCCTTTGCCGGGGCAGTCGGGCGAGCGGATTACGTCGCACTCCTTCGGATTGCAATAGCATTTGAGGCCGTTCACCACATGGTTGCTGCCGCCAGATGCTGCCATTATCAGGAGCAGATAGCACCACAAGTAGATGAGCAGCAGGCTCACGTTCAGGCGGCCGAAATAGCTTCCGTTCTGGCGCATCCTGAGCGGAAGTTTGGCTTTGTTGTGCTTCTGCTTCTGCTCCCCTCGTCCCGGCCAAGTCTTTGTCCTTGTGTCCTGTCCTTCCATGGCAGCCCCCTCAGAGTTCTGCCAGTTTATAGGCAATTTTTATTGCGCCCCAGTCGTTCCGACTATGCGTTCCACTGCCTTCAATGGCGCTGAAGACGATGATGATGATGAAGACGATGTCGAGGACGAGTCCTGTCGCTGGTCAGGATACTGGGTGCGGGTTCGAGTGCGGGTCCGGTGTCCGGGGCCAGCGCAGGCAATTTGCATGGTGACTGCAAAAACACAAAAAAAAAACAGAGCCAGAGCGTTCTTAAATGATTAAAATGCCATAAACTACGCTCCGGAATATTCCCTGAATTGGCGGGCATTTTACAATTGAAAAGTTTTTGTGCGGAAATCGGTGGCCCGCCTTCTAATTTCATTAAAATTTCATTCGCATTGCCTACTTTTAGGCGTCGCAGCAAATTGCTCTACGCATTCGGGCCATAAATTAGTAAATTGGGTACTCCGGGTTCAGGTTCGGCAAATTGAAATGTCCCCGAAACGGTGGCATTTTAATTCGCAGGCGAATCATTAATTCAGTTGTACGATATTTGAGTTTTATTAACCCAAAATGGTGCAATACATTTTTATTTATTATTTTCTGCTTCGAATTGGGATTCTTCTGGATTGAGGTTTCTTTTCCTGAGATTTTTCCGTTCCGTCTCATTTCATTTTAAATTCATTTCTGTTGCCTACTTTCCAGTGGCAAAGAAAATTTGTCATAAAATCAAAAATTCCTGCGGGAAAATTGAAATGACCCACAAAACGGTGACATTTTCTCGTTTAACCCAACTGGGAATGTATTCAAAAAATAAAATACAATGCGAATATGCAAAATAAATAAATCAGATTTACATAACACTCAAAAAATTATACGTACTCTGACACTATTTTTAACAATCGCATCAACTTTTGTGTTATTTTTTAAATCAGTGATTTATTTATGGAATTTATAAAGTTGTGGAAATTGATATAATCATTATTTTTTTCAAGATTAGTTTAAACAGTTGAAAAGCAATTTCAATATGACGTTCAATAAATTAGGTCATAAATTTGTTAAAAGCTTTGCAGAAGGGTCCGAAAAAAATTGAAAGAAAACCTTTTATGACTCATAAAATGCTAAATTTATTATTCCCTTTTATATTCCCTGGGTAAATGTTTTTTAATGACCTTAGGAAATCTTGTAAGTAACTTGAGCTGATTTAAATTAGAAAGCAATTTTTGGTGACAAACTTTACTGGCTGCCTCCTGAGCCGCAAAACTTTTCTGGCCAATTTAAGTTTTCCCATTCAACTTCCCCCGCCGACGACCTTGCTCTTAATCATCATCTTGCATCTGGCTTTAATCAGCATCAACCTGATCGGCATCAAATCTCAAACCCCTCGAACTTCGACGGCTTAATTAACCAAACGTGCGGTCAGGGCCGGCCAAAACCAGAGACTGGAAAATGAACTCGCGGCCAACACACCACAAATCAGAAAAGGGAGCGAAAAAAGGAATACCCACAAAAAAAGCGAACCAAAGGCAAAAACTTCAGAAATTAATTTGGACGAATCTCCAAAAGTGTGCCACATGCCGTGAAAGTTGGTGAAAATCCAACACTGTTGTTGAACGAGGGGCTCGGATGTGAAATCAAATTGCGCTGGCACACATGCCCAACTAATTTGTATTTAAACGTTTGATGTCGTCCTGTGGCACCCACTCCACTTTTATTTACTCGACGCCCAAACAGAAAACCCACCCATTACCTACTCCAATATATTTTCGAAATTGTTGCGCAGTTTATTCGCCTCGAAATCAATGGAAAAATAATAAACTTTTGGCAATGCCGTATTGCGAATTCTTTTTGTATATATTTCTCTATTTGTTTTTTTCTTCGAGCGAGTATTGCTTTCACTTTGCCTTGGCCAAAAGGACACTCGACATTATTGCTATTGCCATTGTTGTTGTTGTTTTTGTTGTTGGTTTTTTCAGTTGCCTGTCAACCACTTTCAATTTGGCATTCAATTTTTGTTGTGTTTTTATAACAACGGCACTAACACAAACAGAAAGCCATGGCTTTCCCGCACAGGACACACAAAACATATACACTGGGACACACACCTCGTTACACCTAACGATAGACGTTTAAGACTAGCTATATACGCTGTAGTGCCTCGGTTACTTGTTGTTGTCACTGTCACAGTCACAGTCGAGAAGTCCTTTCCGCTAAACTTTCGGTTCCGCCGAATTCCTATGAATTTTTCATGCGCTTTTGTCTGCCGCACGCGGCCATTTAAGGCAAGAGACTGAACTAACCTGCTGCCGCCGTCGTTGCATAGACCTTTTGCCAGTTAGAAGAACCGACACATATCGCTCCGATGTGGGGATATATTCGGCTAGCACCCCTCCTCTGCCTTCGTTCCGAAGGATATCCCAGTATTTTCTCTCACCGAGCATGCGCCAAGGCTGCTGAGCCTGGAAGGCAGAGTTATCAGACACAACAGGAGAAGGACTCTCGTAGTACGTTTGAATTTCGGGTTTATGCCAGAGGAAAATTCGAAATAAAATAAATGGGGTTTTGGCCAAAATTTCCCTTTTTTTTGGGAGGTCTCTAATAATTTTAAATTTCACTATCATTAGCTGCTTTTTGGCTATTTTAAAGATCCAAACCTTTGATTTTAGAGAAAGGGAGAAAATAAGATAAATGCATAAACTTAAATGCTGCTTTTTCATATATTTAAAAATTAATTCAATAATGAAAAACTGAAAATTCAGTTAACAATTTTGTTTAATTTAATAAATTTGGCATTAAATAAGACTGAGACATAGAAGGATGCTACATAAAGTAAAGTCTAATTGTTTCTATATGTAGACATTTTTTAAATTGAATCCTTTCATTAGTTTTACATTAAAAAAAATTAAGTTCTTATTATTTGATTACCTTGCTTATTTTTCACAAAAAATTCTTATTGAAGGTCTTGTAAGAATCTTTGGTCTTGGTTGAATGCATTATCACATTCTTAAAAGTGGCGTCTGAAAAGAGATCAAAGGTTCTGGAAATGCTGAATATGCTCGCAAAATTCGACAGAAAATTTAAATACAAAAAGATCACAAATTTAAATATATAACAAACAAATGAGACACCTAATTTGTATAAGTCAGATAAGTGCCACAAGAGTAAAAGGTTTAGAAATAAGAAAACATTGTGTCTTAAAGTTTGCAACAAAATGTTGGAGGTAAATTCCATGTAAATGGGATAATGCTTTTTTCGATCTCAAGTTTATTTTTATAGATTTTAGCCTTATTTTAGTGAATTTAAGAATCCTTAATATAACTTAAATTCTATTTAATTTAAATATTTAATTTATTTTACCTTTTTATATTATAATATAACAATTAAAATTAATTGAAATCCAAAAGTATATTTAATTTAAAATGTTTTGTTGTTACTTTATTTTTGTCACAAGCTTAAAAAATTCTTTTACTTTTAAAATCACAATCTTAGAGCGCATAAACGCCGAAATGTCGAACAAGTCTTGATGATAATGGAGCGCGCGAGGAGAGCAAACAGCGGATGCAGAAACATCCTTCAAAATATAAAGTCATTTTTGTTTATTATAATTACAAATAAAGAGCAGGATGCAGGGGCTCAGGCTTAAGCTGATCCTGGAGGGGCGTTGCCGAGATTTGCTCTAGAGCGCCTATCGGGGCTAATGGCCAATTTAAAAGTATGAAATTCCCGTCGTTTGTCTTGCGATTATTTTATATATACGTACGTATATAAATACACTTTTAGCTTTTGCTGGCAGTTTAGGCCGCAACTTTGATGATGAGGCGGCGCCCGTGTCAGCTGCTAATAAGCATCGCTCTAAGCAATTTGCCTCCAATAAAAGCCACACACCGCACGGTCCTGTAAGGCGCCCCACTCCTTGGGGCAGCCGCCCTCTAAAAAAAGAGGGCAAAAAACTTGCAACTTTTCCAATTAGCGTAAAACAGACGTTCGAGTCCAAAAGTACACGAGAGAGTTCAAGTCCGAGCCTCGGAAGAGTGGGTGCACACGTTGTCGCGGCCCCCCGCATCATCAGCATCCCGAGGATGAGTCCAATGCCACAGTAAATGTTGCGTAAAACAACTGCGGACTCGGACGGCTGGCCACCCCCCTCAGTGCCCCTGAGCTGAGCCCCTGTCCCGCAGATTTACAATTGAACAAAAGAGCAATCGGGAATTATGAGAGGGGCAAAACTTTTTTAACAACAATAATGGAACGTAAAGAAAACGCTCAAACCGCCAAACGAAAAATCGGCAAAAAAAATACTAACCAAACCAAGAATATGGAAATATGTCTGCACGGTGAGAAAAAAGGTTTAGATTTAGTATAGAATATATCTCTTTATAGATATTCATATACATATATTTTATGAAAGCTCACAGGGTCAGATCCTTTAAATTTAACAAAATAAATGAGGCAGAAATGTTAAAATATGATTGTTCCAGAAATATTTGAAGGGTGGTTACTTTGGACAACTTGTTATAATATATAATAATATATATATACATAAGTAATTTGTATTTGTATTTACAAGGTTCTTTAATCATTAATCAAACTTATATCTTACCTCATAATTCAAAGTAAAACGCAGACGCAAAAGAGAGAGAAACTAAATTATAACTGCAGAGAAAGGAAAAGGTTTAAGGAAATAGTAAATAGTTTACAGGATTTTTCTAGGTGATAGCAGCAATAAATTTGTATAATTTGTAAAATTTTAATAAATTTTAAAATACTTATATTATTTTGCTAATCACTGGTCTTTATTAATTTAAATTAAAATTTTTTTGGTTTGAGAGGAATACAATTTTTGGGCTCAAAACTCACTGCCTTACGAATTTATTTTAATTATAAACTGCTGTTAATTAAAAATTGTAACTTTAAAAACTGGATAATTAATTTATAGAAAATACAATTAATATTTTAATGTGGTCTTCTGTAAAATTTCCTAATAGTATATATCCAGTCAAATATCCGTACTTTTTAATAACAATTTTTGTCCTAATTTCTGCCCAACAAATATAAGAGCACACTTATGTCACTATATTTTTTACGGTGCCCTTGTGGCCAGGGAAAAATATCGAAAACTTGCGCTCCCAACTTGATATGCTGCAAAAAGTAAATGTGCAACAATGTGGTGTGCGGTGCCGGGCGGGTGGATGGATGGCAAGCAGCTTAAATTGTAAGTGCCCCACCCTATGGAATGCTGCACTTCGGCTATTAATTCTTGAACAATTGCCAGAGAGGCAAAAGTTTGTCCCGAAAAAGAAAAGAAAAAAGGAAAGCAAACCCCATGAGAAAAAGCCCAGAGCCGAGCAGAGAGACTTTCCACAGTTGGCGGTGGTGGCGGTGCACACATTTATTTTCAATGTTTCATTACTTAACAACTTTTTATGACAGTTTTATTGGCATTTAAACAAAAATTGAAGTGTTCTGCTTCAGCCTTACATATTTTTTACATTTTTTGGTGGCTCTTTTGTGATTTTTTTCTGGTTTGTGTTTGGAGTACGTCATAAAACATTAAACACGAGAAAAGCGCACACAAAAAGTTTGCTATGATTGGAGAGGCTGCGGCTGCGGAAAATGAGACCATCAA
Organism: Drosophila ogumai; assembly: GCA_018904815.1. Taxonomy (NCBI): domain Eukaryota; kingdom Metazoa; phylum Arthropoda; class Insecta; order Diptera; family Drosophilidae; genus Drosophila; species Drosophila ogumai. Next base: position 30,544 of record JAEIIJ010008655.1, on the reverse strand, counting down.
AGCCGGAAAATGGGAAATGGAAAATGGTGAGTGGGAGGGCGAAAGGGATTGCCAGGCTACAGAGGTTGCCATCGAAACGTAGAAAAAGGGGGGCTGGGCTTGTAATCTACAATTATTACAGAAGCAACCAGATTTGGGCAACACTTTCAGCCAAAAGTTGGCAAAGTTTGCCCGGTGATTGCTGCACAAATACAGAAAATAGAAAATGCGTTTCAAATGGAGACACTAGACTTTTGAGAGCCGAGTGCGCTTCAGAAATAAATAAATGTTAATTTCAAGTGAAAAATCTAAGAGCGAGCCAGAATGGAAATGGAATAGAAAATATTCTACTGAAAAGCCCCATTCAACAAAGTCTTAGTTTTTAATGCCATTTCTCTATTGATTTAATGAAGCCATGAAGAAATACATATACTTCAAAGACCATCAAAAATCACTCAAACTCTTCTGTAATTTATGTATTTATTTGTTTGCTGGCCAACCAGGGTCTCTTGAAGAACTGAAAAGTTTTATAAGTTAAATCAAGTGGTAGTTTCTGGTTTTTTAATATTTTTTAGATTTAAATTAAATAAATTATATTCTTATTTAAATTGATTTATTTCTTACATATAATTTCTTATTAACCCTTAACATTTGATCTCCCATTTTTATATTTCTCACACTGTCTCTGTGCAATTAGAATTCCTTTAAATATTTTTTTACTTTATCTTTACAGCCTTTACAACTAATCAAGCCCTCCCAATTAACCATTTTTCCGAAATAAATTTGAATTACAAATTAATCCCAGCCAATCCTAGTCGGAGAAAAAATAAAAACGAATTTACGCAACGCCCACACAATTTATTTTGAACAATTTTTTTCTCGCTTCCTTTTTTTTACGCGTGGCGTCTTTATTTTTTTAGGGGATTTACGTCGGGGTAATTTGCGTGTTTTTTTTTTTTTTTTTTGCGCCATGGCTTTGGTGTCGTTGGATCTGGAGGGTCTTTGAGGAGGGGCGAGGGGAATGTCCGAGTAATTTGCCACTCGTCCATTTTAAATTACATTAGTTGAGTCGCGCGCCAAAGCAAGTTTGGAGCTGGGGCGTATGCTATATAGTATGTAGTATATATAGTACATATAGAAGGGGAGTTCTCGCTGGTCAAATGCATATTTCTTGTTTCAATTACTTTCGCGGGGACTTGGCTCGCGGCGAAGGCTATGGGATATATACAAAAATATATATATATATTTTCGAACAGCACCCGCAACCCGCATTTTGCCTTAATGAAATTTGCATATAAATTGCAGGACCCAAAGTTGGAAGTTGAAAGTTGATTTCGATTATTTGATGGTCGGCGGCGACTTTCATGGAGTCCTCGGTGTGGCATCATCATCCATTGTCTGCTGGTGGTTTCCATCTTGTCGCCTGTTGTCTTCTTTCATTTTGCTCGGGTTTTATTTTTTGTTGTGGCTGCTGCTTCTACGTCTTTTTTTTAGGTTGTCAAAATGTCGACTTGTTTATCTTTTACATGACGCAACACTGTGGCATCGTCATCATCATGGCGATGGTCGACGCTCCGTTGCATCGCCATCCGGATGCAGCGCGCTGTGGCATGCCGCACGCCAAGTGGAGCGTACTGCTGGAAAAGTATGCAGCTGCCCCCGCTTTTCCATTTTCCCTGTGTGCCACGCCCCCTGTCGCATAACCGTGCCCTGGAAAATGAGTGAAACTAAAGCCGGCTGGTCTGAGTGGCATTTAATGCACAGCTAGGAGATGGAGGCGGGACAGTCAGGGGGAAAGGATCCTATATAACCACAGAGATAGCAACACACACACAAACACTCTTGCAGCACTTGGCTTATGCAGGTGGGATCGGATTTTGGCTTTCGACTTTCAAATATCCTGGCAGCTAATTGGCATCCCCAAGCTGGAATAAAGTACGGGGATATAGGTACTAATGGGACCTTGGAGGAATTTGAGTTAGAAAGTGACTCTGGTTAATTATAGGTGGCCCTAATATGAAGCTTAAAATATAATATCGGGTTAAATTTAAAGTTATTTGTGTTATAAGTTCGTCAGAATATTTTTAGTAATATTTATTTTCCTTATTTGTTATAAGTAGCTTACTTATTCAAAGCTATAAAACCTTTGTTTAGATAAATTCTTCTTAAAATTCATTGATAACACATAATCAAAGTAATCCTCATGGATTTAATATAAACAATGAAATAAATATATAAAAATAAATATTTTTTCAAAATCCCTAGAGGCTAACAACCACTTTTTTTCTAATCAATCCCCTAGGGAATGCGGTTTCTGTGTATATTTTTAGACACACTTTTCGGCAGCCAAGCTATCGATTTAGAATTTAAAATTCTTTTTATTTACTAAGCTCTGATATTCCTTAAATTTATATAAGCAAAATTGTTTGCTCAAAATAAACTTAACTAATTCACTTGACTGCACACTTGGGGACCTCACAAAAAGCAATAGAAAACTTGCTCAAAACTCTGAGTTACTGCAACAATTAAGCACCAAATCCGCTTATGTTTTGTGAAAGGAATACGGGTTGAACACAACCTAAAACATCCGGAGAGTGTAATTTTCACTCAAATAAAACACAACTATTCAGGGGATTTTAAAATTCCAATTTCATACCGCTTTAAGGCTAAATAACACGCTCTTCCACCGGAAAAGCCATCAAGTGCAGGTGACTTGCCCCGGAGAAAACTGATCCACCCCAGGAGCTCTAACCAGAAGCTGGAGCACTCCTCATGCCCAGGTGGCATCAATATTTGCCAAAGGGTTTCGCTCCTGATTCTCCCCGGGTGTGTGTGCCTGCGGCAGGCTTCGTAATGTGTAACGTGTAATATAGATGCCATCTCCCATCCGCTCCTTTGTCAACTATGTCATATTTCATTTCGCACAAGTCTTAATACCTTCTATGTGCAAACACACATGGACATGGAGACGGAGCTGGAGACGGAGACGTAGCCGGAGACCGACCAGGCCGGAGCGAGCACTTAATGTCGAGGCCCGTTCCGATGATTTCGCTAGCACATGCAGGCCCCGGGACCCTTTGCCACCACGGAAGCCAAGCCAGGCCAAGAATCGTGCCCGTGCCCGGATCCGTCCGCATACATACGTCTCCGGCATTTGTACGCTTGCTCCAGTTTCGAGCATGCAAATTCCGGGGCCAGCTTCTTCATGCCTGGCCACACATGTCGGCCAGACTCCGCCCACTCCGCGTTGCTAGCCGCCATGGCCGCCCATGGCAGTGAGAGAAATAGGTGAGAAGCTATGGAAAATGTGACTAAAATCATAAAATTAGAGATGATAAGTGTTTAAAAACGGTGCAATTTTAAATGATAGTTTTTATCCCTACTAAAAAAAATTTAGGTAGAACCTTTCTGATCAAATTTGGGTGCCAAACATATTTTATTGCATACTTTCAGACATATGGTTAGGAGGTTTAAGAACTTGTGACTTCTGAAATATGTTTATATATCCTTTCTTTTTTCCCTATAATTTATTTAATCAATTATTAATCAGTTACGTAAAAATATTTGTTATATTTTTTACAAGTTATTTAATAGATCAATAGATCAATTTCCAAATTAATTTAAATTTAAGGCTAATTTTCCGCTGTGTTTCCGCTCATTCTAGTTGGATCCTTCTGGTTTGTCGACATCGTCATCGAGTCAATGAGCAAATGAAATTTATTTCATTATAAAACAGGCCACTCTCCCAGGAGCCATAGACCGAAGACCGTAGACCGTAGACCGTAGACCAAGCCAGACCGCACAAACATTTGTTTTAGCCTAAATGCCTCACCCCGACCCCGCTTACTCCCACCACCATTCCCCGCATAGCAGCCAGCCGCAAGAAAATTTCATTTTGAAATATGCTTTCTGAAATTATTTCGCTCTTATATGACAGGCGGGTTGGTTGAAAGCAAAAATTGTAATATTAATTTTGTGTACAACGTAACAAGAAGGAAAAGGCCACAGCGGAAGAGGACCTATTCCCCCTTTCCAACTTTTTTCCCCACCAGGACCTTCGGTCGGCGAGACTGAGACTGAGAAAACAATGAACCAGGATTCCCATAATGGAATTTGGTGGTAACGGGCCTTCGGGGTCGGCCGGCTCCTCCGTCCGGAATCGCAGTTGTCGTCAAAAAACGGAAGCAGGTTCCGGAAACAGTTAGACAAGAGTCGGAAAGATGGCTCCTTCTGGAGCAGGAGCCTGAGTTGAACGGGGAATCCTTCTGCCAACTTTATTATTGCATCTCAGAGAGACCGACTGTCTGTGTGTGAGTGTATAAGTGTGTGCGTGCTGAATTTGCCACACTAAATTTGCTCGGACAAAAGTGTCGCCTGGGAATTAAGCTCATCAACGCTTGATGCGCTAACCATGATTCAAAGTCCGGAGCTAAAATTCAACCAATTGCGGAAAAGACGGCGATAAGGTTACAGTGGAAAAGAGGAAATGAAAAAAAAATTTATAAATTTGTTAATAAATTTGTAGCTATTTTTTAGAGTGGTGGATTTAAGAATAAAAGGTTGATCCTCTATACATTAAATACAAGTAAAAGAATGTAATTAAAAACTTTCTTTGATAAGTTTAAAAAGGTTTTCCAATAAAATATTTGCCTTACTTTTATATACATTTATATTTTTATTTTTATTTGATATTAAAATATATTTAATAATTCACAAAACATAAATAATCCCATCTTGAGTGCTCAAAAAAATCTTAGCGTTTTTAAAAAGCTTTGAAATGTATCTAAAAGTATGCAATACCATTTTAAAGGCATCCAGATTTGGTACTTTACTAAGTTAAATTTTTTAATATAGTTTTAGAGTCCTTTTGAAGGGTTTGTAAATTACAGTAATTTTGAGAGTACTCTGGTATATTTTTAAACAAATAATATTACGTTCCATTTTGATTCTTTCTCAATTATTAAATACATCTAGAGTATATTCCAAAGAACCTTGCCCAACCACTGTGAAACCCTGAATTGCTCTATTCCCACTGCCGTAGTTTTCCAGTTCCCCGACCCCCTTACTCACCATAATGTCCTTAGATAAGAAGGGATAAAGATATTTTGAAAGATGGCCCCAGTGCAAAACGGAGAGCTGAAAAGTGATGAAAAAAAGCAGCAAATATAACGAAAACAGCTCCGCCGCCAACAAGGAAGTGGATGTGGAAAATGAGGGAAAATCTGCTGTTGGCATTGGTTTGGCTTTCTGCGAAAAGGTAATCAAAATAAATGAGCGACGTTTTTCGCAGCGCTGATGAAGAGACGGCACAATCCGTGCTGAACCGCAGAAATAACTCGTTAGCCCTAAATGATGACCAAGAAAAAAAAAAGAGGGGAAAACGTATAGAAAAGAAAAAAAAAATGAAATAAAAGTGGCGAGTAATGGCCAGAAAGGGACTGCCTTGATGAAGACGGGTTCACTTGAAATTATGAATTGTTTGTCTAGTAGGTGTCAGGTGCTTGCGCTGTGCATTTGGCCGTAATCACTTGGGTAATCGCTCAAATGCACACACAAAATGATGTTGATGCTGAAAATTTCCCCAGCGGTTTTTCCGCACTTCTTCACCGTCGTCTTCATCTTTATCGTTCTCTTGTCCACGTCCTCGTCCTCGTCCTCGACATCGTCATGGTCCTGGTAGACTGTCACTGTCAAGTGTCTCCATCATCCGCCGAGACTTCTCTCGACTTTCCCCCCGACTTTCCTGGGCGGGAAAACTCATGGGTGAGCAGCGACCTTGGTGTCAGCTCGCATGGGAAACGAGTGTGCCACCAAATAATTGATAATAATGGAATTTTTTAATAATTCACAGCATTCACAGAGAGATCAACGAATTTGATGAGCGTTTATTTAATTAATAAGAAATGACTCACAGTGTTAATAATGCAGCCTTTTTTCTAATGAAACATAAAGGTTTGACCTTTAAGAGACATTAGCTAATAAAATAAAACAAAATTAAATGGTTGCTCAAAGTTTTAAGTGCATTAATAATTTTTAACGTCTGTACAAGAATTTAAAAAATTACATAGTTGGGTTTTAAGTAATATATAAAATGTATATCGTAAGTAATAACTATTTTCTTTCTTTTCCTTTATTTTCCAGAAGAATATTTTCTGTGGTTTTTAAAGCTTATCCTTCAACGCCCTTCTCTTTAAAATTTAAAACACATAAATAAACTTTACGTATTTTTCATGGCCTTTCCTATAATAATTTATGGCACTTTCCCCTTGTATTCTTACAAACTATCTGAATATAAATATAAATCCCTGAAATGTATATAGGAAAAACTGCAAAAGGGCCGTCCCCGTTTTTGGTCTTTGTTGAATTATTTTATTTTCCATGTACCAATTTCACACATTACAAATTCCTTGGCTTTCTCTCAATTTCTTTTGTGTTTTTTGAATGTTTTTTTTTTCTTTCAACCTTTTTATTTGGTTCACCTCACAAAGCATTTCGTTCAACTTTCCCCTTTTTGGCTTTATAACTCACTCAACTTCGGTTCCTTTCCCCCAACCGCTGCCGCTTTTCCGTCCCGCCGCACATCTCCTGCCTTATTCCCTCTTTATTTTCCCCCCTGTTTTTCTTGTCTTTCAACCGAGTTTCCTCACTTTCACTTGGCCCAGTTAAGTAAAACATGTTGATTTGCTGCTTTTAATTTGTGCCCACCTTAACGTACTCAAATTCATCTTGGCCAAGTTAAGGCCATGACTGGAGCATTTACGCCGCGCATCGTGTCAGCAGGATCCCTAAGCCATATCGAACTTTTTGTGTGGCTGAGAAAACGGAGAAAAACGGGGGACTTTTCCTAACAGATTCCTTGACGCCTCGAAGTTTCATGGAGTTCCGCCCATAAATTATCATTTGGCAGCTACACCCAGCTCCTGGCATCAACAAGCAGCACCACGCCCCCCACTTTAACACCCTCGGGACCGAAAAGTCTTCCCGCCAGGATAATTTCCCGAAGGAAAAGGGAAAAAGCCAGGCCCCTGTTGGGATTGTAGGGGATGTGCATCGCATTATATGCCGCAAGTCGTTGGTCCTTATCGGCGCTTCCTGCGGCCCGATTTAGCAAAGACAGCCGGGTCTAAAATGGATTCAAGTTAACTTGGACCCGACACTATGAGAAAATAAGGGTTTGTGATGTCAGATAATGAAGATAAAATCTTTTTAACTTCAATCAAAAAACTCCTTGCCCAAAATACATTATCAAGGTATTTTTTTAATAAATTTCCTCGTTAATAAAAGCTAGTTTACCATGAATTTTGTGCCTAACCAATTTTAAGAAATATTTTTAGACACATTTGGTAGTGATTTGAAGTCCCTACTAGTTTTTTAAGTTCTTCAAATAAGTCTTATCGTGATTCTATATAATAATTATATATATTTTAAATAAAAGGAATAAATTCTTATTTTATGCTTACATAAAACCATTCTTTTTCTCAGTGAAGTGCTGAGCCAAATATCCCGGAGCCTGAACCTAGCCCATAACCCCAGTTCAAGTTCTAACTGCGGTTGAAGACGGCGAATGAATATAGGGCTAAAACTGAGACTACGACTAAAACTGAGTTTGAGTTTAAGGCAATGGCAACAGAAGCCGACACGTTCCTTGGCCCCTTATCATCGTTTATTGTTGTTACATATTTTATTTTTTCTTCGCCAGTTTCGGCTGCAAGGCGCAACAACTTTCGCTCAGCCTTGGCTCGTTATTATCCTATTAGGATGTGACAGCACCCGGCAAACTTTTCATCCACTAGGAGGACGCACAGTGGCAGTCACAGCACAGCATAGCACATCGCAGCATGGCAACTGCGTGGCCCACATGTCGTATACATAACGCTCTTTATATACTTTCGCCTTTGAGCCGGCTCAAAGACATTACAAGCTCGTTAAAGTGAAATCAATGTTGTTGTCTCCATGCTTTTTGTTGCCCTGGCTGTTCATTTTGATTCCGTCCGGCCATCCGTCCGTGTTCGTCCATTTTATTTAGCTATGTATTTTTATTTCATTATACGGATTTTCTCTGCCTTTCTGCTGTTATCTGCTGCCAGTTTATGGGGCAAACTGACCATGAAAACTGTCACAAGAAGCGGAAAGCAGCAGGGAAGCGGCAAAACTTAAGTAAAATATACCCGCTTTCGCCATGCACTGTCGGTGGCGAAGGAAAGCTAATGGCGTCGAGATAAAGGAAAAGTATCCGATTCCTTCTGTGGCTTGGTTAATGTCCTTTGAGTGGCAGAAAACAAGCAAAAAGTGTATCGCTCAAGTGAGTTAACACCTTAATGGGTAAAACCATGGCAACCAATTCAGAAAAGTATCTTTTATTTGGAATTACCAAAAGAAATACACTTGATGCTGAAGCTTTTAGCTGATTTACATAATTTATACAGGACTTTGGGACTATGTTTTAGTATATATGAGTATATTTGTTTGTGAATACCAAAAGATGGATTAATGTTGAAAGTTTACAAAAATAATTTCAGTTAAGCCATTTAAAGTAAATAAAAATGGTAGATAATATAGAAATGGTTGAACATTAAATACAGATACAAGTATTATTTATAATTTAATATTTTACTGTATTAAAAATATTTTAAAATTTCACAAAATAAATGCTTTTTATTCAATATAAAAATCCACCTTAAATTGATACCAATTATTTGTAATTAACCAGCTTGAAGTACAATTTAAGATTGGTTTTATGAGCTGCAATTCTGAAAACAAATAGCAAACAAATATAATTACAGACGTCAGCAGACGTATGAATAAAGAAGACACTGCAAGGCACCTCAGATTTCCGCATTCGATTCAAGATTCTCCACAATGTCAATAACGTCTGGCTGGGAGAGAGAAAGATTGTATCAATATTTATGCCCGATCTGTTAATATGTAAATCCAATAATTCCGCCAGCAGAATATTCCCTTGACACCGTTTCGGATTCATTCCCGACGACACTTGCTGCCGAAACCAACCTACGAATGCGAATCGAAAATATTACTCATTCGCCAACGCGCCGCGCCGCTCACTTAGCAATTAGTCACCTTAACAATCTGCAAGTACAAGCGGATTATATCGGTTGCCGAATAAATGCATGCGGAGATCTCTCGCATCTCATACACTCAGAGAAAACGATTATAGTTTTGATTATTAAATTCGAAGTAAAATAAGTGTTAAGTATGTTAAATACATTTTGGAAATACATTTTGGACTTAGTAAAATCAGCTTTGAATACTTAATAACTTATTTTTAAATGAGACTTAAGATATGTATCAAAAGGATTCTGTTTTTCCAGAATTTTTAAATTAATCTTTTATATTATTGCTTTTATTTATAAACTATTTATTTTTAAAGAGAGATAATTAAAAAAGCAATAACCTAGATGTCAACACAGAAAGTCTCCTTTTTTCACTAAAAACCGTCTTGACTTTTAATATTCCCAATATTTTCTCTCAGTACACCCAGCATGTTAATAAATATTTTGCATATTTCACATTTTACATTAATCCGCACCGCTGCAGTGCGATGATGCGATGGACGTGAGGCGGGTGTTGTCGTGATATTCCATTTCCATTTTCTCATTAAACATTTCGCATTTCGCACTTCGCATTTGCATGGCGCACACGCCTTGGCCTGGAAATGCGGAATGGAGGCAACGATCTTTACTGTTTTTTCCCGAGATTCCTCCTCCGGTTGCCCCCGGTGCGATCAGATCCACACCCTCGATTAATATGCGTGTGATCGATCGATCGCTGTTGCAGTTTTTTCGCGAACGCGCGCACGTGATGCACTCACCGAAAATTCCATCTTCTCCACTTGCTCTTAGGAAATTTACGACCTGTTGTTTCTGACGTTGATCTATGCTTTTCTCCAAACGATCCCCAGAGAGCTTTCGGTGGAGAGATCGAGAGTGGGAGAGCAGCTGAAGAAGCCGGCTAGCCGGTAAGAGAGCAATAAGACTGAATGCATGGTAGCTGCAAGGAATGCGGGCCAGCAGAGAGCGAGCTTTGCTGCAGATATTTCAGACTCTCCCGATCGCGTCATCGCTCTCTCCATATCTCTCCCCCAAAACCCATTCTCGCGGCGCCACCAGAGAGCCCCAACGAGCTTTAAATTTGTGCGGATCAAGCTTGAAAATTCAGTTAATATTCAGCACCGAACGCGTGAGCTTTGTCAGCGACAAGGCATAAAAACAACAACAGAAAAACTAGATTTATGCACACCAATCATTAATTTTCGGTCAGTGAAGTGAGAACATGTCTTGAACAAAACAAACACCAAATACAAACTTAAACAAGCCGTGTGTGAGTGTTGTTAACTAAAATAAAATGTGAACTACAGCAAACTTAGAAGCGAGTGACTAGGAAAACAGCAACAATAAAAACAACATCAGTACGCAGCAAGCAGCAGCGGCAGCAGACAGCACAATTTACGTGGCACAGGTGTGTAGAGAAGAGCATTCCATTAATTCTACATAATCTATATATTATGTGTGGACCCGCGACTAAATCATTTTTCAAACCATTATTTTTTTGTGAACTTTTTCTTTTTTTTTTTTGCTGGCCGATTATATAAGCCAGCAGGCGGCAGCATAAAAAAATAATAGTGGAAGGGTAATGACGGTAGCGTACAAACACCCAATATGGCTATACAAACAAACACCGACGACGACGACACACTCGCCGACAAAAAACTATACACACACACACAACATAAGCCCTACTATACTCTCGGCGGCGACACGTTGAGTCCGCCGTACATAGATAAGATAGCATAGCTAATAATATAACAAGAGGAAAACTGTACAATAACGTCATTTATAAAATATTTATGGTTTTCGTGTGTTCGCCGCTCGCGCTGGCTGGTTTTCAAGCGATTTTCATTCAGCAAGGTTTCCCTTCCAGATGCTGCACACACACGTACACATATTTAAACATTATTCGCAGGCATTTGCTAAGTAATAAACAAATTATAAATAGGTAACTTAATAAAAAGCCAACAAGCCGAATAGTAGAAAAAAAAAAACAACAAAACTGAAAACAGAAAACAGATGAGGAACGGGCAGCGAAAATACAGAGACAAATAGTCGGCGCGACTGACAGATCGTCAAAATGCTGAAAGCTTTTCGTACTACTCTATGCCGCGATGTATCTTTGTATCTCGGTATCTTGTATCTGGCGTCCCACTCCCACTCGAGCACTGTGTCGCGCTTTTTTTTCGTTTCAGTTTCGGCCTTTTCTTTTTTTCATTATTTTTTCCCCCCTTTTTTAAGTTAATTTTTTATTTGTATTTATATTTTTTGTTTACACTATGAAATCAAGGTTAAAAAGCGCAAACGCAAAGCGGCGGCATGCGTAAATGGACAGAAATTAGGCAGAGGTGGAAGTGAATTTATCGCAATGATCGAACAATTTGATTTCATTAGCCGCGCCACGCACTACGCACTCGTATCGCGTATCTCGTATCTGTATCTGGTATCTGGTATCTCGTAATGCCCCCAACCCTTACCCCACGCGGCACGCACGCCCCATTAAAGGCTTACTTAAGCTCGCCACTACACTATACTACAAACTACACTCTACTATGGCTATACTATGCCAACCAACTCGCAATAACTGGAGAAACGAGGAGGGGGCAGCAAGCTTTAAAGAGGCAAAAGGCGAACGAGCAATGCCGAAAATAAGAAACCAGAGCAAATAAATAAAAGCCAGAAGAAGGGGGAAAAGCTGACGTGACAGAGCCGAAACTTAAATGCTCTGGGAAACATTTGGTGGCTGAGACAGGTTGGAATTGATTTCAATTCGATTTTTCTAGAATTATTAAAGCGACCTTAGGTAGTCGAGGTGATTTTACGAATTCAGTAACATCCTTAGGTTACGAAGGAGTGCAAAAGTACTTCAAGTAAAGCCTGAAAGATACTTGAGTATCTTAAGCTCAAATTTATGCTTATGAGTCGTCAATATCTTATTCATCTCCCTATGTAATCAATTGTTTCTGCAAACAAATTAATTTCCAATGAAAGAAGAGCGACACAAGGAAGCAAACATTAAAAAGCAACGCAGGGTAAAAACAAACCAGAGCAAATAAATAAAAACCAAAAGAAGGGACAACTGAAAAGTCAGAGTCGAAGTTTAAATGCTCTGGTAGATATTAAGGTATTTAATTGGTAATATACGATTTTTCACAAATTTCTAAGTTGAATTTAAAAGATCTTTTTATTATTTTACACAAAGGAAGGCTTTGGAAACAAAAAAAAAGCCTTTATAAACGTTTTAGATTCTCAAATCCAAAAATAAATCAATAAATTATGATAGGTTAGTTATAATAATAAAAAATTTCACAAAATATCTAAAATAAATGCTTAAATTTGTTTAAAATTCAACTTTTAAACACTCTTTAACAGTAAAGCAAATAGTATAATTTGTTTTCCAAAACAAACTTATGAATAAAGCCATTTCTCTACTGGCTTACGGCTTTCAAAAGAGTTCGCTGCGTCATGTATGCTTACCTCAAGATAGTTTCCAACTAAAAAGCACTCGAAAAAACACACCCCCTCATAAAAACTAGCTGGCAAACCATTTAGAGTTCAAAGCGATTCCCATCAACAGCTCAGCGAAATGCAAATGAAAGTTCAGCAATTGATTGGCCCCCGCTAAAAACTTTACAGACTCCACCTTGAAAGGGTATTCTGGGCAAAAAACGAGCGGCATAGAGGCAAATTCAGTAAACTCAGTAAATTCAGAGGTCAGAGCGAGGCAAAAGCGACCAAAAGCATAACAAAACCGTCATGAAACGAGACGAGACGACGACGACTTCGACCAGGCCAGGCCCGGCCCGGCTGGCTACACTGAAATGAAATCTGACACCTGGTGGTGGCATCAATAAGAAGCTCATTCAATACATCAAAAGAAAAACCAGTCAATGCTTCTGCTTCTCCCTTGCAAAATTGGAATACAAAATTTGTACCATGTTTTTTTTTCGCATACAATTTGTATGAAAACGGTCTTGAACTTCCGAAAAACATAACATAACATATGACGCTTCTGTCATTTGTTATGCATAAACCACAGAAAATTTGACATCAAATAATATAAATGTGTTAACATTATAATTTTTCACAACACACAAGGTGATGTGATACACATACATATTTCTTGCTCGTCATTTCGCCAGACTTTCATATAAATAATCCAGCAACGAGAGCGCAAAAATAAGCAAACAAGCAACGGATCACGCATTAAATACAAATTAAAATAATAATCTCATAATATTTCATTTTCAACTTTATGACATCGCGTTAAAATGAAACAAACAAATCCAAATTATATGATTTCCCCAAAAAAAAATTCCAACATGTAATTAAAATCATTTAATATTTCTCATATGGTCTATAACGGCGGCGCGCATACAACAACAAAATCATTTGACTCAAGATGAAATTGTGACGTACAAACTATAAATTGTTCACTAAATTCCAACACCCAGCCCAGATTTATTTAGCATTTCCCATAATAATTTGACGTCATCGCCCATTAAACGAAATATTTGAAGATTGAAAATATACCTCCGATTTACAATCTCATAAGCTTATAACAACAGAATTCTCCGAAGACACAGCGCTATTTGAAATTTCTGTAAATGGTGTAAATATGTGGGTCTATTGAGAAGGTTAAGAATTAAGAAGTTAAATTTTCAATTGTTGCTTTACATTTTCGTATTCATGATGTATGGGGGATCTTAGAGGAAATTGTAATATAAATATAATTTACAGGGCTTTTTATCATCCATTTATAAACTTAATTATCTTAGCAGTATCCTCTAATTTAGATAACAATGTGTTAATTTCTCAACATCAGTATAATAAACATCAACATCAACATCAATATTAAAATTTAATTTATTGTCGGTACCTTTAACTTAAAAATGCTTTACAAATACGTTTATTTTGGATATATTAGATGCAAACTTTTTTACTATTTTATAGTTCCATTTAACAACAACAAAACTTTTGCTAAAGAATAGTCAATCATTAATAAACCTTCTTCTTTAAAATGCTTAAATATATTTTTATTGAATAAAAGTTAAATGTTTAATGATATTTTTTATACTTTAACTTTATTAAAAATTCCCAAATTATTTTTATCTACATTTATTAGATCTTTATAAATAATTTAACAAACTTAAGTAAGCCTTATTTTGCGATTTTTTAATAGAACCTTAGGCATTTCAGTTAAAAATAAAACTATTGATTGGGTAATTTGTAGTATTTTTTATTTTAATATATTTAAATAATTTAATATTCATTTAAATTCAGTAACTTCTTTTGGTTCAGTGTACTTTTCGCCTGAAGTTCCGCGGGCCAACTCCGAATTGCAGTGCGCTGAAAAGAGATGACGAGCTGAAACGGCAGTGGCGGTGGCTATGGCAACAGAAAGAGCCCGCCTTGCCCCACACGAGGTTCGCTCTTGGCCCCCCAAAAGCCCCTTGCAAAACCCCTTTCGAGACCCCTTGCAAGGCCCCCTCTTAACCCCCCACCAGACCCTTTGTAATCGACTTTGCGCCGTACCTTTCAAGTGAGGGCTGCCGATGTTGCTGCTGCTGTGCTGATGTTGCTGCTGTTGCTGCTGCTGCTGCTGTTGCTGCTGTTGCTGCTGCTGCTGGCTCATCAAAAAAGCCAAAAGTTGTTGAACGTGAAATTATTGTACGCGAACACGAGCAAATAGCGGGCTTGTGTGCATGTGTTGGAAGTATTTATGCACACAGACTGAAGCGGATTTTGCATGTGTTGCCATTGCCGTTGCCGTTGCCGCTCCAAGATAAACAGCAAAAAAGAAAAGGCTAAAAAGCCAGCGTCGGAGCTACAGCCAAAGCTAAAGCTGAAGCATAGATGCATCAGATTTCGCATTCAAGTGAAAATTTATGGCAATAATAAAGCTTAACTTTGCGTTCGAGGTAAAAAGATGATGAACTCGAGGAAATCGCTGGCATTCGTCAGCGTTTCATAGTTCACTGCAAAGAGCCACCCACCCCTTGAGTTTTTCTTCTTTTTTTTTTGCTGAAAAAAGTTACTTAGCTGCGCGCTATCACAGTTTAGTCATCTACACAAATATGCGATTACCGCACACACAGTCAGAGCTGCAGATACAGATACAGGCCCCGGCGACAGATACAAAGATACTGAGCTAGAGATACAAGCTCCAGAGAATGCCCCCAAGGTAACCGTTCAGTTAAACGAGTACATATGCACCGCTCTCCGCGACCAATAGAAACTCTTAACGGGAAAGTAAACCAAGCGATCAAATGTGCATTTTAAGATATAGATACAAAGGTGCATCTTAGGTAAAAGCTCAAGATAAAAAGTAGTTCCTGACCCGAAGTGTGCCCTTAAGTTTCTTTATATAATTTCAGATTAGAAAGCCTTTTTAATATTGTTCAAAGTATAAAACAAATGTTAATTAGGTATTTTGTATCCCAAGATAGCCAGTCATTAACTGGAATGACTTTACCAATTGATCCAAAATTTCTTGGTGTTACCTGACTCTCGATGCAGGGAAAGTTCTACTCGGCGAAATGAAAGTCCAACGATGAGAGGGTAAAAACAAGTGACAACAGGAAGCCAAGATTAAAAGATCCGACAAAATCCGACCCAAATAAGATAAGATCTGTGCGGTGAAGCCAACGAGACGATAATTAAAATTCCTCTAGATACAAACAATATAAGCGCTGATTGTTGTCAGGGGAACTTCTCGGAATATATACATCTTTCGCTCCTTATATCCCATTCAATTTTTGCTGGCATTTATATCCAATTTTCGGACTACTTATTCACCCGTTTTTCCTTTTATAAACGATATTTTTTTTGTTTTGTGGGTTCATTAATCTTGAATTGTTTATTGTGGCTCCGCTTAGCCAAATAGACGATATTTATAGGCAACTCTCCGCGAAGCGTCAGCACACACTCAATAGGTTACTGAACCTGCATGTACGTATGTACTGCCAAAGCAAACAAATTCCCAGAAATTTCTATTCACACACATACTCGCTTTTCACAAACCCTCGTATTTGTACTCGGTTCAGAGCTGGACGTACTCCACCCGAGAGTTGTTTCGTGCAACAGGAATCGCAGCAGCTCGGGTTTATCGGCTAAGTGAAAAACAACACCCCGCAATTAAAGCACTTTCCCCCGAATTTGGCTCTGATTTTCCCCCCGCTGTCACTCTGTCCTGGTAATGCAAATTGTGCAGTAGATAAGATAAAGGTGCAGGGGCAGGGAACAGAAGAAGGAAGCTCTCTCTCATTTGCAGGGACCATCCGACATTTGATGAAAGGAAATTCAGTTTCACCGACAGAGTTTAAGCCAAGCTGAGCTCGTATCTCAATCTCATAAATCTCCGGCCCATAGACTCGTTTAAACGGGAGTGGATGGATACGTTTAGGAATTGATTGAATGCATATGAAAGGCAAATCATCGTCCGGCATTCAATGCCAATAAAACACTGGCAAAAAAAATATATAAAATAAGAGTTAGTAAGAAGATGTAATAATCAAGTTCTTATCCTGAGTACATCTGGAATCTCTTTCAATTAATCAAACTCAATTAGGTTAAAACTTTTGCATTTTTGTTTTATAATTAATGAACCGAGAAGCAAAACACCTAAAACTCGAATTAGTAGTCTCAATTGCTGATTGCATGGTTAAGATAAAACGAGATTTAAATCAGATGACTTCATCTCATGGCTAGACTCCCTCTTTATTTTCTTCTCCATTTCATGAGCTTCTTAATGAAGACTAAATATTAAGGAATACTAATGTACGATATATTCAAATCAGATCTCACTTGGAGAGATAATAAATGATAACTGTAGCTGAAATATATTTGTAAATACATCAGCTTGGCAAGCCAAATGTTATTCGTAATAAATGATATATTTGCTTAGGATTAAGGAATTAACAAAGTTTAATCATATTTTTAATCTAAATTAAATATCTATATAAATATTTTTTAAAAATGAATTTAATATCTCAGTGCACACAAGTCAAATTTGTTCGATTTGGACATGGACATGGACGGTTCTTTTATGGATGCTGGAACAAGGAAACAGCAGGTCCGCCCCCCAATTTCCAACCCGATATGCCCCCGATTTCTGTATGGGGGACCTTGGGCTGTCCTACCTTTATCAGTGCCTTTCAGGGGGTTTCAGTTTCAGTTCCCATTCAGCAAAGCCAGAAAACATGGACAAACATTTCTCGGTTGCCGGGGAAAATGGCTGACCCCGACCCTCGTTGCCTAACGCTGATACCCGGCGTGCTGCTGCTGGTGGTGCTGCTCCTCCTCCTCCCCCTTCACCTCCTTCACCTCTGGGTGATGGGAGACTGGCACTTGGTCATTAAAACTAACATACTCGCAGAGCCGAAAAAAGGTTGCTATTTTTAGCAGTGACGAAACTGGCGAGCAAACCAAAGCAAACCAAAACCGATCCGATCCGCGAACCCGAATAAAAGAGCCCCCAAAAAAAAAAAATTTCGCTGTGAAGGCAGAGGTGCCTGTTCTTATTAACGCGTCGAGTGTTTACTGCCTTTTGGCTCTGGCTGCTCTGCTCTGCTTTTTATTTGGCGAATGCAATCAAATTAGAATTCGCATTTCATCTGATGAGCGGAATAACAAATAAACTCTTTCGTTCACTGAAAAAGAAAATATACCAGGCTTATGAGGAAAAATTGGGAATTCTAGGAAAAATAAATACAAGTTAATTAGTAAATTATAAGCAGTTGATAGATATTTTTAGTTATTTATGAATGTTTGCATTTATTTTATTTTTAAAAGAGAATTTATAAAGTTTACAAAGTTAAAGCTTAACATTACTTTGAAAACCAATTTGTTATAAACTAAATAATATTTGTTTTAATATAAATCCTATACTTTATATCTCTTCCAAATACCTCCTATTAATTTCTTTCTGTGTTCTTCTTTTTTTGCAGTTGATTTTCGCCGAGAAGATGCCAATTGATTTTGATTTTTGCAAATTATAACGAGACATTTATATGATTTGATAGCGGGCAGGAATTTGCAACACACGAGTCTTTGGCAAGGTCATATCGATTGTCATCAGCTGCTGTCCGCAATATCTCCCCACCACCCCCTTTGAAGAAGAAAAACGCACCCACCCTTTCACAAAAGGCAACATGCCAAGCTTGCACAAGCCAAGGAGGTGCTTGCACCAGATGCTAATAATATATGGACTAATATTTGTTTCCAGTGCAACGACACGTAAGTTAAGCCACCCCTTCACCGGGATTCTGCTTACACATATTTACCCTAGACAGCTTAATTTATTGGCCTCATATATTTATGGCCATTGTCTGGGCCGAGTTACTGGTTCAAGACCTTATCAAATTGTATCAGTATCATGAGGTAGTCGAGCATCGCCTGTACTATGCAGAACAGCAAGACATTGTTCAGTTTAAACAGTCCGCAGGCGTTGACAGTAAATATATACTCCACATTCTTCAGATACAGGCCATAGTAGTTCAGCTGCAGGAACGATAAGTTAATTAAATATTGAGGTGTGACTCGTATAGCTATATGGAAATGTTATTCTAGAAGGGTCTTGAAAAAGTGCATTTACGATTGCTATAAAGAATTCAGGAAGTCAGTTCTGATTCAATTGAAATCGTTTTACATCGAAATCAATCAGTTTTCAATCTTTATTGATTATTTTTCTATAGCTTTAAATGCTTTTCCTTATATAGTGGGCCTTTATTATTCATAACTATTTTATGATGTGTCATTTACGAGAAGGCTTCACTGAATACAAATGACACTTAATTAGTTTTTAGAAGAGTATTTTTTGTAAACTAAACAAGTGCATATAATGGGTATATCTAGAATTGATAAACTTACCGTATTCTTGAGTTCCTTGGCAATGATTCGTGATGGAAAGGCCAGACTTCTACACCTGAGCCCCTCTCTGGTGCAGCTGAATCTCCGCTCCGAGTAGTAGGTGGGCAGAATCACCAGCAGAAGATTCGTAAAGAGACCCGTCATAAAGGCAATAGCATAGTAGTTTAACCCGAAGCCTCGGCCGTACTTGCGAATTATAAACTTGCTGTACTTCATGAAGTAGGTGAAGAACAGGTGTACCATGCATTCCATGGGCACATAGGCCACAAAGCAGACCGCCTGGACACCGTACAGGGAGCTTATAGACCTGTGCAGCTTCAGCAGCTGCTGGTGCACTCGGAGCAGGCGCCACAGTTCCAGGGCCAGCCACTGCTGCTGCCTCCTGTACAGCTGCTGGCGATTCGCACCATAACCAGCCTGCAAAGTGCTACCCTCCAAGATGCACTCTGCGTCCGCTAGTAACCTCTCCAGCAACAGATTTGAGTGCCTTACCAGGTGACCCAGGAAGAGCAGGGCCAGCGTGTACATGCCCAGGGAGAGCTGCAGAGTCAGCTGGCAGGTGAGGATGAAGACCAAAGAGCAGGCATAGATCAGATTACGCCTGACCTCCGGATCATCCTTAAGCACCTGCAGGGGCTGAATCGTTGAGAAGATGAAGGAAAGCAACAGCAGTCCCAATTGCATCAGATGCCCCCGGGTGGCCAGACAGTCCAGGGAATCCCTTAGCTCCCGCGTATGCATCAGCCTCCGTAGTTGCCGACGGCATCCCAGCAATCGATTCAGACACCCAATGATCTCCTTCTGCTTCGAGCAGTGTATCCACTGGGTAACGAAGGCGCAGCCCAGCAACAAGACATATCGATTGAAGCCAATCAGGAACAGCAATCGGTTCTGGCGCAGGAAGGCCATCCGTTGGTAAATGGTAAAGAAGGCGTAGGGCGAAAAAATGCCCACAAAGATCAGCATCACCCAGCCATGGAAGCGCCAATACAAGCTCCATCTCACCCTCTCGATGCCCCGAGGACGCAACTGACCGGTGGCCATCAGGCCAAACACCCTGGTCAGACCGTACAGTAAGGCCAAAACCGACTGGCCCAGACGTACCGGCCAGCTTGGCATCATCGCTGCGATACGAGCGAAGCAGAGCTGGGAATGTGACTGCCAAAGGCAGTTGCATAATCAAATCACAACCAGAGGCAGCACTTAGGGCAGGGGCACTTGGAGAAAATATGTGTATAAAATAGTTGGGATTTTTGTAGGAAAGAAAATTAAATATTACAAACTTTTGATAGATGGATAAGAGATTATCTTATAGCAATTTTTATCAACACAAAATAATTGTTTTTTTTTTTTCTAGAATTTTTTAAAACAAATTTGAGAACTAGCTTGATATATATTTATTTCCCTAAATAAATACCAACTTTCCTGAGTGTGGTTATGCCAGCTATTAGCCTGATTGAATTTCGTTTAGCCGAGGCGTTCACTCAGCCAGATAATCTGGCCAGATAACACACTCAGTGAGCAGCCCCAAAAGTGGCACAACAAAAGGGTTCGCCATCGATGGATGGTTGGATATATAGATGGATGGAGGACTGGCTGATTGGCCAAACCAGACAGACAAGACAAAAGAAAATCACATACTCCGGAATCTCTCTCTCCGATGAAAATTAGGTAACATCGGAAGGCTTATGGTCTGTGGCTTGCCAGCCGCACACAGATGTATCTCTCGGATGTCTGCCAGCCGGGAAATCACTCAATTTGCAAGTGGCTTCAGGTGTCCATATATATCCACCGGTGCTGCCGGGGGTTAAACTGGATTTCCAATCACAGCTGCCGCAGGAGATAAACTAACAATTTAAATTCCTGACACAGTTCGGAGTGAAGATATTTTGTATTTGTATCTGTATCTGCAGGTCGCAGCCAGTGTTGTTTCTCGTTGTCGCTGGATTATTAAAAAAGTTTTTGCTTTTTAAAGAGCTCTACTCCCCCTCTCTCCTGGCTTTTCTCCATTCAAGCAACATAAAATGCAAAACACTCGAGAGTGTCTATAGATGTGTATGTTTGGGTGAGTGTACGAGTTGTCGTACTTTCATCCTTTATGAAAACTTTCCACGGCTGTTTATAAGTTTCTCACCGAAGACCCCAAAGTAGCAGCCAAAGTGGGGGGAAAAAAAATCTACAAAAAAAAGGGCAAACAAAAAAATAAGAGTATAAAAAAAGAGTACAAAAAAGGGTAATATAAAAAGCCAACCATGTATCTACAAGTTTCTGTGCGCTTTTGTCCTCTTCCCCGGAGTCTTCGGGGGGATCTGGTTCTAGGCCCCGGTTCTCCATAGCTTCTGGTTCTGTCGCCGGCACCGACTTTATCTGAATAGGCAGCCAAGTGTGCGGTTTGGTTTTTATCTAGGTTAGGTGGCCGGCTACTCTGACAGTTGCTCCGCCAGTGTGAGCTCCAGCTCCAGCTCTCTGAGCTCTGCGAAATGCGAAATGCAATGCCATGTCCTCGTCTGACGGCTAATTCATTCACATTTTTCTTTTTTTTTCGGTTACTCTACAGCGGCGGGAAGGGTATTTATAGTTATTTTAAGTAGTTGTTTATAATTATAATATTTATGAACAATATTCAACTGAGCTAATAACCAAGTCTTCCTTGAAAGACAAGATTTAGTTATAAAATCATAATAAATTGATTTTTTTTCCTGATAAATCATAGAAAATTCCTGATAAATCATAAAAAAAATTATGTAGATAAATAGAATATTTTTGATGATTTTTTTTTCAAGGTGTTTCATAAAATTTATAGACTTTTTTCTTACAAGAGCATACAAACTTCTTGAATAGAAAATAAAGTAGAGATTTTTCTTAGGTAACAAGTTGGTCAGGATTTAAGTTGTGGGTAATTTTTTGAACCAACATACGATAAGATTTTACCTTCTTGGAAACTCTGAAAAGAAAAATTGAAACTTAAACCAAAAACTTTTTGTGTAAAAGATAGATAACACCACTCAAAGTAAAAAAAAGGAACAATCCAACTATTATGGCCACTTAAATGGCCTAAAAAGGATTTTAAACTATATAAAATAGTACATAAAACTAAGTTTTCTTCTGATTTAAATACTTTTTACCTATAATAAATAGTTTTATATATCTATTAAATATTATTCTCTAAACCTTGTCTATTTCTTTACCTAAAAAGCTTACAACATAATCACCCAAAAAAGAGCATATAATCTCCGACTAATCCCAAGTATTTTCATTGCCTTTTCGTCCGATTTTTTGTCGAAATCAAGTTGAACAACATTTAAATTGTTTTTATTTTTCGGACATGCCTCGTTTAAATCTAACCTCCCGCCGCCAAACTTCAAAGTCGAACTGCGGATACGAGGGCGGCTGACAACTGTCCCAGCTGTCCCGCTGATAACACGACAGCGTCAGCGAATAAATGCGAAAAACAGCGAACAAGTAAAACTTTAATTAAATAAAGTGTAAGAAGTTTGTTGAGCTCCTTCAAAGCAGCCGCCGTCCGGGTCCCACAAACATTCTGCCCTCCGACATCAAAGTGCAGGCCCAAAGGAACAAACCAAAAACAAAAAATAAAAGAAGGAGAAAAAAAACAAAGCCGAACCGAAAAAGTTTAGTTTTTAATATTCGACAGACTGCGGAGATTCTTATGCTTAAATCAAGTAGATTTTCCCAGCCAGATATTTACTTTTGTCCTCGGCCAGAACTTGATTGTTTACCCGGAAAAAGGAAAACCGAGGGGCTCCTAAACTCAAAGGTTAAGGAAACGGAAGGGAACAAGAGGAAAATTTCCCATTATATGGGCGAGTGAAAATGACAAATTAACTTGAACAATGAACGTGCACGTGCACCGAAGAAAGGAGAAAACTCCGTAAAACGAAACCCGCGGAAAACCCAAAAGGAAAGCGACTAAAGAAAAGGCCAAAAATTTAGTGGGTTGCCGGGGGTAGAGTCTCAGGTATAGAATATAAAATTAATGGAAGGCAAACAGAGTCAACAATCAATAGCAGTCGTAATAGCATTTCCCGAAAGTGGAGAAAAACTTTAATTGGTTTAACTTTTTCTCCCTCGCCATCATTCCATGCAGGTGGTGACTCCCTACCGTTCCGTTCTCGGTTAATGAATCACTTACCTAGATAAGGAGCCGGACATGCCATCCGATAAGCCTGACCTTAATGCATTCAGCTGACCCTGTGACTAAAAAAAGGGGAATAATTAAGGCTAAAGATATGGGAAAACTTGTGAAAAATATATTGGAAAAGTGTGTGGAGATGAAGCAGACATATATTTTCAGTTTTTAATAAAAAGATGAAAGTTTCAGTTGTGAAGGAATTCCTTCTCCTCTTTCAGCCTTAAGTAAAAATCACTTAAAGGTCCTTTTAACATAATAGAAAAAGTATATTTGCACTAGGTTCTTATGTCCTTTTAAGAAGCTTACCCTATTACAATTTTTCCTGTAGTTAAGAGCTCTTAAACTCCGCACAGTGCCATACTTTGTGTGACCTTCCATTAAAGCCTGCCACCTACGAAACTCTCCCAACCCCACTTAAGTACACCTAAGCTGCAACTGAGACCTTCATATTTTATTGACCACCACTAACGGCTGCCCTGTATTTTCGCCTTCCGATTATTTCGTTACAGTTGACCAGCTGCCGCCGCTGCTGCCTCTATGTGACTCGGTCAAGTGTCCGGCGGACGCGGAGATGCACTGCCCGGCGGATAGTGCGGTGCGCGAGAACCTGATTGCGGTGGAACTGATTAAGTCAAATGCGGTGGAGCTGCCTACAGATTCGGGTATCACAGACAAGGACAGGGACACAACAGTGGAGTTGCCGGTGTCCTACCACAATAGCTCGATCTCCGAGAGCGACTACCAAAAGTGCTGCCTGCCCCGGAAGTGTGTGTGCAAGACCTGCTACATTCCCGACTGCAACGGGGACGAGGTGGTGGCGGAGCTGGTGCCGGAGAACATGCAACAACCGGGCCAGTGCTGCGGCACCTACGAGTGTCGCGCCGAGCCCAACTGCACAAAGGTCCTGGACACGGAATTCATGTGGCTGAAGGACTGCCAGCGGTGCAAGTGCAACTCCGGCTTTCTGTTTTGCCACCAGAGTTGCGACGAGCAGGCGGGTGGCGGCGTGTGCGAGTCCAAGATACCGGGCATATTCTACAAGGATGGTGACACCTGGACCGATGGCTGTCAGCAGTGCGAGTGCGTCAAGGGTGAGTCCAAGTGTGCCATGTCCTTTTGCGGCAACCTCAACTGCCCCAGCGAGCGGCAGGTCATGCTTAAGGACACCTGCTGTCCGGTGTGCTGGCCCAAGTGTGCCCCCATGCCACATGACGATGGCTACAGGGATTACACGGACGAGGAGTCCCAGGAGTTGGATACGGAGCAGGAGCAGGAGCAAGACTCCCTGCCGCCACTGCTAGGTGAGCCAGAAACCACCACCACGACAACCACAACCAGCACCAGCACCACCCAGGCTCCAGTCCAGCAGAAGTCGCAGTTGATAGCCATTAGTAGCTCCACCTCCACAACCACTGCCCCTCCTGGACCCATCACCATCTGCCAAAGTGCCTTCGACCAGACCTACTACTTCTTTAACTGGCTGCTGGGCTACGCGGTGTTGGCCACCATTACCGTCGTCGTGCTGTCCGGCTTTATCTGCCAGCAGCGCGCCAAGAAACGTTCCTACGATCCGGTCTCCATTCTGGACCACAGCATCTGAGCAAGAAGAGATCTTTCGAAATACTACTAACACTGCAACTACTAATGTAATCAAGCGTTAATTAGACCCTAAGTATTTCCGCTTTTTTTGGTTCAAACTTTATGTTTTCGCTTTTTGAGTGTGGCCAGGCGTGCAATTGATGCATTCAGGCCACTGGCCTGGTCACACCAAATGAATCGGCTTAGAATCGCTTAGATAGGAATACCAAATGCCCAACCAAGTCTTTCTAATGCCTTTGCCTTTGTTTGTTTGGTATTGATCTCATTTTAACTTTTCACTTTTTCACTTTTTCAAAAGAGCGTACACGAAAAAAAGAAGAAAATGGAAAAACAGAAAAGAAACGAAACGAAAAAGATAAGCAACGAACTTCCGCAGCAACAAAATCAAAGTATTCTTATGAAATTACGCAAACAACAAAATATTTAATAACAAAACGAAACAACAAGAGTTACTATTACTAAACACACACAACAAAACGCAAATCGATGTATGTAGTATATGTATATACTTAATGCTTTCCCCTGCCTTCCATGGGAAGTCCATTAATTTTTTGTAAACTTAAACCTCGTTGTAAGAGAACTATAATACCAAATCAAAATACTTAAAAGCGAGAGGATTACCCACTCTCCTGCAGACACACAGGCGCACGTTCGTCGTTTTAGTTTTTAGCTGTAGCTCTTAATTTAGGAAGTATGTGATATATATGCTAATTAGCCTATGTAATTTGTCGACACCAAGGCACGCTGCTGCTGTTCCGAAGAAGGACAAACAGTATTTGCAACACAAGACCCCAACCCGGAACGAAGCGGATCGAATCGTAATCGAAAGAAGGAGGTTCTATACTTTAGCTAATGTCATAACGTTGCCACATAAATGTATACTATAAAGAACTTTATTTAAATTTATGTTTAAAAATAAACCAAAATTGGTATGCAAAGCGAGAAAACCAATTAAATCTTGATTGTTGTTCATTATGAGTGTTGGGTGAAAATTAATTTTGCTATAAAAATGGTTTTCTAGTGAAGGGAGTATTTATAACAATGTTTTTAAAGGAAGCAAAGGTAACAAAAAAATCTTATTTCAAACTTTGAACTTTTAAAAAAATTGTAGTTTATAATTAGAAATTTAAAATGTATTAAAAGGTTTTTAGAGCCTAAAATATTGATACCTTCTTTCAATCGTTTCGTTCCCAAAATACTTATTCACTGTTTTAAAAATCTTGATAAAATGCCAACACTTGATTTAATACTTTTGCTTTTGTTAACAAAAATATTATTTCAAAATTTGAACTCTTAAAAAGACTTTAATTAATTATTTAAACTCTAAACTGTATTAAAAAGTCCTCAGAACCTGAAATATCGCTACCTTCTTACCACCTTTTCGTTGCTGAAATATTTATTAACTGTTCTAAAAATCTTGATAAAATGCCAACACTTGATTTAATATTTTTGTTTTGCAAAAATCAAAACTTGCCAAAAAATAAAAAGTTTCTTGGGCTCAGAAATTTAAAATTCGACCTTCAGCTTCGAACGAAGACCGAGTGAGAAAAGGTCGCTCCCTGGCAAATTGTATGCTAAGCATAATGTCATGCCATGATATGATTTATAATATGTAATAAGTTCCAGCACAACTTGAAGTGGGTAACATAAAATACATAAAGGTACGGATGATGGGGGAGGTTCTGGGTTGCACAGTTCTGGTCCCCTTGGAGACCCTGGGAAAAATCTGGGGGAATATGCATGGGAATTGGGTATTTGGCGGCGCCTTTTGTTGCGTGGGCGACCCACATCGGGAAAAATGGGAGCCGGAGCCCCAACAATGTCATACATTTTGTTTAGATTGTTATCAGACGCCAAAATACCATGAATAAGGCATATAAGTAAGTATACACTCGAAAACACTAAATATCCAACGAAATTTTGTTAGCCTCGAAATGGATAAACACACATTCCGGGGAAAAATGTTTAAAGAAGAAATATTTTGGGGTTTTTTCTTAAATCAAGGTTGAGATCAGTAGGAAAATTACAAGGTATTTTTATATTTACAACTTTGAAGGTATTTCCATATATAAAATTGTAAAAGGAAATATAAAAGTTAACTTGTATTATTTTTAGTTGAGAAATGGGTTCTTTTGTAGCATGTAATTTTAATTCTTATTAAATAACACTAGCAAAAAACCTTTAGTATTAGAATACTTTAAAAAATAATCCCTAAACCTGCTAAACATTATTTCCCCAGTGTAGATATATATTTGTTCGGCATTCTATACGAGCCTGTAGTTGAGTGGGTGGCATAGTGATTTACAGAGCCATACACCTAATAAAAATGCCACTCGAGGCGGCGGGGAATAGTGGATATTGGGGCATTGGGTATTGCATATTGCCCCAGTGCCCAGGCAGGCCCAAATAATCACAGCGCCGGTGTCCCGCCCCTGGAAACACGTGAAGCCCTCGCCGACACGGCGATTGCAACCGTCAAACGCTTTGTAAGGATAAGCAGCCAGCCAGCAAAGCAAAAGATGGAAGGTGAAGCAGGAAGGGACGGGACGGGACGGGATGCTGTATAACAAAGGCACCACACAATAGACTTCAAGAGTTTGGATGACACTTTGAGTTATTTTGTTGTTGATGCTGTAAAAACACGAAAGCGAGCCCCAAAGATATGCGATGGTAGATTTATTGAGGCTCGGCAGGAGCAAACCGCACAGCAAAAAGCATCTGCGATCTGAGGGGAGAGGCTGTGCTCCCTGCTCCTGCTCCGGCTCCTTCGATAAGCGGAAGGACAAGCGCCCACTACACAGATTTGCTTTTCAGCCACACACAACAGCAACAACCAGAAAAAAAAATGCAAAGAAATATAGGAAGTACGAGCATAAAGTGGATGAAAAAAGTATACTGTTGAAATTTATATCTCGGGCGTTCGTTCGCCATTCAACACTGCCATCATCATCATCATCGTCGTCGTCATCCTCATCGAGGAGCAGAGCAGGGCAGCGCTGAGTTAACCCTCTGAGCGCGGCCTAAATCACTGCAACTTTGCCGAGATCCTGGGTACTTAAAAATCTTATTTCCTTAAAAACATTCCACAAAAGTTTCCAGCTGAGCCAAGTAATCCAGCAAAAATAAGCTAGGTTATTATGTTAATTTCTAAAAGATTTCGGGAACTTGGGAACTTTCCTTTGGATAAGTAATATGTAGGTATTATTATTTTCTTTAATTTTTAATATAATTAAACTTTAATTGTATTGTTCATTTTATAATTAAAGATTTATTTGATTAAATATATTTCACCAAATATAATATATATTAAATATTTTTAGGCCCCCTATAAAAAGGGGTTAAAGCCCGGAGAATGGACATTGAAAGGCATCCAAGCAATCAAATCCATGTCTCGAGAAGTGTATAACCATTGCAAACATTGCACACAAAAAATACACAAAACCCGGGCAGCGGAACAGAGTGAGGAAAACCGAAAGGAGATTGAAAAGTGCAGACAACAAAGCCCAGGCAACAGGAGGAAAAGTTGAAAGGAAATGGGAAAATATTCTCTACGGTCAAAGAGCAATGGCAACAAAAAAAAAACAGAAATACTATCAACAGGAACAAGCGATATCGGACAACCAATAAAGCACAATTGTTTATTCGAGCGTTTTAATTGATCTTTAACAAACTGAAAATAATAGAGAAGTGTCCATAGACTGCCAAACAGGAAAGGTAAATAAAAAACTGAAAACATTTATAGAGGAAATTTAGTTTTTATAAAGACTGAAGCGGCTTGGCTTTTAAAGAGAAGCTAAAATATCCTTTTGACAAAATTATAGCAGCTTGAAAAATACTTTAAAAAATGAAAATTTAAATGAATTTACACTGCTTTTATGATTTTTTGAACAAGGAAATATCTGAGATATAGATTTCAATGTCAACGTTTAAAACCGCGCTTTAAATTTCCAACATAAATTTAATTTTAGATTACCACAAATAAACATCAACCGCAAAACCCAGTCGAGATTAAAGCGAAACATTCTGCATTCGAAACAGGAAGCGGAAAGCACTTGATTTGAAACCATGTTTAATGGAAATGCCATCAATTCAGATCAGAACTGGCCATCATTAGAAAGAGACATACGCTGGCAAAGGGAAAGAGACAGAGGACCATAGACTGAGTAAGAGAAATGGCAGCACTTGTCACATGCCATAAATGCAAATGATTTATCGAAAAAGGCAACCGAAGCCAATAAAATCATCAACGACGCCTGCTCCATTGATGGCCGCAAATGAGAGTCTTAGCCGGAATCTATATCAATATATGCACATTATATTATATATGTGTGAATGTGGTATATATGTATGTATGAACATATATTTACAGAGGTAACACAGACCTCAATCCATATATCAAAGGCACATTAGCCCAAATTTGAATTGCCAATTGCTATTTACAAGTTGGTGCGTTGTACATACAGAAGACAAAACCCCAAGCACATGTCAAAATTAAATAATGTACCGCACGATTGCTGACTCGTCCTGCATTTTCCAGGGCCTCCTCCCCCCTGCAATCTCCCCACGAATTTCCACCTTCGCACTTGTAGACACGCCGGCATTGGCATTGGCTTTTATTTGAATTCGGTGCGTGCGGCTGTCACTTGTCTGTTGTCTGTTACATTCGCCATGTAAACACAACCGCAGGCAATTTTGGCAATTTGCGTCAACAGGCGAAACACGGAACCAAAACCTCACACAACAACAACAACAATAATAATAATAAAAAGAGCTCAACCTATGTACAGGGAGAGAAATAAAAAGGAACAATGCCAATTCCATATTGTAATTGTAATTCTTGGATTAATACGTAACGTAAAGAGAGAGCGATGGCCTTGCAGAGAAAGAAATATGTACTTGAATTTGGCCAAATGTCTTTAAATGCACCAATTTATAAGGTTACCTCTAAAGCAACAGGAAATATTATGAGAAATAAATAATAATAATAATAATAAATCGAATTAAACCAAAATAAAAAAAAAAATTAATGAGATAAGAAGAGTTAATACCTAAATACAAACTTATTAGGTTAATTAAATAGTGAAAAAATCTTTTCTGCCGAAGAAAAAATAAATATAAAATAAATCCAACAATAAAAAATTTCATCAAAGCGTTTCAGCTATCAGGAATTTTAAAAATAAAAAAAAAAATAAAAAAAATTATTTCCAGTGAGGCCTTGATATTTTAAATATAAATATTTAATTCTTTTAAATTAAATTAATGACAACTTGAATAAATAGATTTTCAAAGGTTAAATTGTATATAAAATTGACTTCCAAAATAATTCACAATAATATATTTACTTTCAATATTATTAAATTTAATTTATTATTATAAAATTCATTACATGGCGTCCACGATTTTTGTAATATTTTTCCCCGTGCACCGGCAAACCCCAAAACCCCCGAAAACCGAAACAGAATCCAAGCGGGCGGCCAAGAGACAAACGTCTCGCCTTGGCTTAAGCCGAGAGGTAAATATAAGCCATGGGGGCCTTTGCCTTTGCCATTGCCGTCACCGTTGCCGTTGCCGTTGCCTAGACGGGCAAGAGTTGGGGCTAAAGCCAAGGGGAAAAGCGGGCTATGTAAAGTCGCCTGCACCCAAGAAAAGTGTTTGCTTTTGTGCCGAACAGCCAACACACGGCGGCCAACGGAGGAAAAAAAAAATAAAACCAGAGAAGAACAAAAGCGAGACAAAAATTACAAAATACTCAAACAAACACAGGAAGGGAAGGAGGCCACAATAACAGGTGAGTGGCATGAATACCCTATAGGATTTCCTAAGTGAGAGTATTAACTGATCGGGGTAATAGGTAAAAGAAAGAATCAAAAGCTATTTT
>JAEIIJ010008646.1:0-10231 GCA_018904815.1 Drosophila ogumai | reverse complement strand
GCGAACAGAACTCGCTGCTCGACTAGGGAGTAATTAAATAACGGTTATCTCCGACATGTAAATATAGTTATTTATTTTTGTCTATAGTAGATTGAACTATTAATTAACAACTAACTCTTTCTACATTCAAAAAGCTGGAAACGTTTGCAAGTAAGTGAAAGGACTTACCACAGTCGGAAGTCGTAAGTGCTACAATCTGTATTTAATTGCTTGTCCACTTATACGGAAACATTTATTGAACACGGATAGCCAAAAGTCCCGAAGGACACACGGAAAGGAAGATATTTTCGCAGTAACGGAGCACAAAGGGTAACTTGAGCTGGCCCAAAGATGTATGCTACACTTTATTCCGCCCCGAAACTCCTGCGGACGGAAACAGGGAAACTATTTAAGCCTCACCGCATGTGCGAGCACCTTATTAGCCAGTCATAACATGGCTAAAGTCGCGTCGAGACCTACATAAACGCTTGTGTTACCTCGTTTATCAGCTAATCAAATTACCTGGTCATAATACACACGCATTTGCATGGGGCACGCGGCGAGGAGCTCGGGGCAGCCTTAATAAGCAATTTGTGTTAAACGTTGATTGAATAAGCATTAATGCAACTAAGAAGCAGTGTAACGACTTGCTCCTCCCCACACAAACACACACATGGCACATATAATGACATCAGCAGGTGGGGGAGAGTGCAATCAGGCCATAAACACGTTCCAGCAGCTGACTGACTCATGGGCTGGCCAACACTGAAGTAGGACGACAGGTCGATCAGTGTGCAACAGCATTTTCTGCTAATGGCCAAGACAGGAAGACAGGAAGGCAGGAAGCGCCATTAGTCCAGGTGCCACAATGCGCTGACAATGGACTGAAAATGCATTAAGCTCGTCCAAGGAAGCTCCGCCTTTGAGGTCTTTAACGCCAGTTGGGCTCCGCCGGCTGAGTATATTAAGAACGCATTTATCATAATTACCGACGGGCGTCGTGTCTGGCAGCTGATGGAATATACGCCTGCCTTCGGCCTGCGATGACAAATTCAACAGGCAAAGCGGCCGTAAAATTCCAAGAATTTCATTGCCGAATGGACGGCCCGAAAAAATGTCTATGATGGTCCTGTCGACATGGGGGAGCTCATAAAAAATGCTACAGGCACTGGTGTCTGTGTGAAAAAGAAAAAATATAAGGCACACAGAAAAATAGTTGAGTTAATTTGACATTTTAGGATAATATAAATCCAGGCATTTGACAAAATATCTTTAAAGGCAAGAATCATTATTTAAAATGTGTTAGGTTCTGACACTATATGTGTGCGTATTATTAGTCGAAGTAAATAAAAAAGACTGGATGACAAAAATCGGTATTGAATTGAAACCCAATAATTTATACTCATTATAAGTACATTCAACAATTAAATAGCAAAAATACTTCATATGCAAATCCCTAGGACCCTTGGAAATTTTAAATGGTTAAAAAAGAAATCTTTCACAGATTTTGTACCTATAATATTGTATTGCAGACTATTAGAAACATTTTACAGAGTTTCCTAAATAACTATTTTTAGAAATAATCTCTAATTTTATTAATATAGCTCATGTTTTCCTTTCAGTGCACCAAGTGCAAAAGAAGAAGCGAAGAATTTATACGCGTCGTGGGCAGGCGGCGGAGCTGGAACTGAAACTGGGAATGATTCATGCGGAAATAAAGGCACTCGAGAGTGCCGTAAATATTGTGGCAGCGACCACAACAACGGCATCCACAGGAGGGTCCCGGAAAAAGTGCGAAACACGGACGGTAGACAAAAGGAAGCTTTGCATTTTTGCACCTTTTCAGTGCTGTGCTCACACGGATGAATCGCTTAATTCATTCGCTTGTAGTGACAACCATCAGCGAGTGTCCAACTGTCCCCAATGTCCCAGATTGCCGGCTGTCCAAATGCCCATTTGTAGCTGTTGTTGCCAGTGCCATCGTCTTCGTTGGCGGCCTGCATTATTTAATTGACACGTTGATTGTTTCGCATTGCGATTCCATTTCATGTGCAATTTCGGCCAAGTCTGTGATGGAGCACGCTCCAGGGGGGTGGTGGGGTGGTGGGTCGGTCGGACCGCCGGTCGGACAGCCACTTGCCTGTTGAAGTACTGGGCCACTGCGGCGACTCACCAAAATATGCTCAACAGTTTGTTGCCAAACTCCCATCAGAGAGCGCAACACAAATGGCGGCAACATGTTGAGTGGGCCATGTTGCTTTATATTAAATAGGCCTCATTAAATTACGATCGCTTAGGGGTCGAGAAGAAAAACACTAGCTATTACGCTAATTTTAATTGAAATTTCATATTTTTTTTTTTTAGAATTTTTAGAATTTAAGAAAAATAAATGTTTTTAAACGAGGAAAGTCCCAAGGAGTACGGTTGCACGTATAGGAAGTGTATCGAAAGTATCGTAAAGTCTGTTTTGGATAAAACAATTTTAAATCAAAATAGTGTTGGATTTGAAATAAATATACAAATTATATCAATATATATATTTTTCGATTCCCGGTTTTGTTTATTAAGCTTTTTAGCCAAATGCAATAATCAGAATTGGGGGTCCACTGTATCAAATACATAGAAAATCTATTTATTACTAAAACACATTTTAAAGAAAATGTTCTAATTGTAAATGGTTCAAATTTATTGGACAGAGTTTCAATTTATCGAATATAGTAAAGGGTCATGACACTTGGAACACTAATTTAAGGCAATTAAACTCTTAGAAACCCCTTTATTTAGCAAATAAAATTTTCAGCGAGCTACATAGTAAAGCAACCCAATTTTTTAAGCTCGACAACCACTGTGCGCGGAGGACTGACAAAACTTGTTGCTAAAAAACGCGCCAAAACACAGGAGCTGGAAGGTGGAGCAGGAGGGGTAGACAACAAGGCCAAAAATACCGCACCGCAGCCGTCAACACTGCAGTCAACGCAATGAGTAATTCCCAACAAATTTTCACAACAGAGCCGAGCGGAGCTGGGAAAACCCACCATGCACCCCGTCCGCTTCCCGGAAACTCACCTGTTAGGCGCAGGACAGGAGCATGGTGAAGAGCGCGTCCATCGCTCGTCGCTCTTCGCACGGAACTCGGAAATTGGCCAAACAGTTGCGACGCGACTACCAATCGAACCGGACGTGCGAGCGCCTCAGCGGAAGTTCGGAACTGAGATGTTAACTCAGAAGCTGTATATACACAGTGCCTGAAGACGATTTCGGAAATTATTTATTTTCAATATCTCTCGGTTCGAGTCACCCTGGTTTCGGTTCCTCTTGCAGTTCAGTGTCTCGCGTCTGCCCAACATTTGTTTCGCGTTCCGTGATTGGTTTGTGGTAAAACCTAGGACTTCTCGAGACTAGAAAGATCCCATTTTGTTTGGTTCGAGCCTCACAGACCCTTTGTTGTGCACCAATCCTAGGAGGATGCGTAAGTGTTTTATTCACTCTAATTGCTCGCACAATGACCAAGTTAAATGGCCCGGCTGAGTTTCGCCTTAGCAAGGGCTGTAGCTGAGAGTTGAGTCACATTTGCTGCGGCTCAAACTTTCGCTTGCTGCTGGCTGTCGGTAATTAAAAAGCTAGTTTGAAACCCTAAAGTGAGAATTACATGAAACATCTGTTTCCTGAGCGATTCGAAAACTTGCCCAACTCCAATCCGGACACTAATTGCATTTCGCTGGCAGCCCAAGTCCCGCAACCCTTTGCCGGAAACCGAGGGCGGCCATTTGCGGAACACGTCCGATAAGGGGGCTCTTATCGCCTCGGCCCACGCAGAATATCGACAATATCCATCTTATCGCCCATCGGGCTCTGTCGCTCTGTTGCCATTTACGTGTGGCGGTCGCCAGCTAGCGAGCGAAACGTCAGAAAGTGTGGCATACTCCGGGGCGTCTCTACCGGCCAAGGTGGCGTATACTTAATTATTCATATGCGAGCTGATGGCTCTCACCGTCGCGGTGTCATCCCATCAAGCCAGCCATCAACTTGTGTAATTATTCTTCATGCAGCACCGGACGACCCTGCATTGCCATGCACCTGCTGTGCTGGTGCGGTATAAATTATGTTTTTTCCATTGACGCAGAAATAAAATGCGCAGCCATTATATACTTTTAGATAAGGATAATGCAGCGAGTGAGTAAACAACACTCGGTTCCGACCAGGGACGGATCGCGATCTGGAAATCAGTTTGCCTATTCCCAGCGCATTACGTATACGCAGAGTGGGTGCGAGAGTAGGAATCTATTGTTATCTGGCAGAACTATTGTTAGATTACTTCCCCTACAGTTTGTTGGTCCAGTCCCCGCCTAACAGCTCGCATCAAAGCTTATTCAAAACATTTGCTTTTGTTGGGGGGACACAGATAGCCGCAAACCCTCACACACACACTCTTTTGCATTAGGGCAGCTGTCAGCAGTTGGCAACACACTTGACGGACGCACGGACGAGGGGGGGCGGGACACAGAAGAACCCTTTTTGGCAAGTTGAACAATAACAATCCACACATTAGTTTTTAGCCAAAAGAATATACGAGAAAAAGAGGAAAAACTTTTACATCTGCTGTTGGCATTCCAAATGAATTATGCTGGATTCCCTCCAAGCCCGGGACTAGCCTACACCTACACACTTTGTAGCGAGTTAAGGCCAAAGCAAATTCTGTTTCACATTTGCCCAATTTAACTTTGCAGCTGCACGGAACTCCCAGCAACGAATTAAAATCTATTCGGCAACTTTCGCTTAATCAACAAGCTACTTTCGTTTGAAACTCGGTCGCTGCCAAAAGCGGATTTCGAGTGAAATGCTGGGCTAAAACCAGAATCCGGCAGGAGCTACATCTGAGGAGCCACTCTCAAAGGGAATCGCTGATTGACGGCAACTACGCGAGTTCAGGTGACGCAAACTGACTGCCAGTTTTTCCGGTGTTTTGATTTCGCTTTTCCACCCCGCAATGCGGCATTAATTTGCAAAACTTTGAACCAGCCTTCCGCTTCGATTTGTGTTGAAAGTTTATTTGGACTCGGTATTTAGGGAATGTTAACAGAGTGCGTTAAATAGTTTCAATTTGTGGCAAAGCGACTCGACATAATCGTGACAAGGCAGTTTCAGCAAAAACACCGACTATGGCAATGGAATGGATAACCGCAATGGACAAACGGTGAGTAAAATGGATACTTCTCTTAAAGTTAAGTTAACAAAATTAAAATTGATGAGATAACTCAAACGAAGGCAGCTTCCTTAAATTGAATTCCATAATTACAGCCCGGCAAACTCCATATGAAATGAAAATGGAAAACTTTTCCCTAATTGAAATCAGGAGTTTCTAAGTCAAACATAAAGTTTTGAGGAATCCAACTGAATCCAATCTTCAATGTTGCACAATTCCTTAAATTTTCAGACACATTTTCAACCTGAGTGCACAAGCTCCTTCGCTCTTTGTTTTCCCAAGGAAGACACGTACATACGAGCACACACACACACACACACACTTGGACGTGGAATGAAAAGCTCAATGTGGAGTACAAACAAAACAAGAACAAACGAGAAGCGAAACATTTTAAAATGTTACCGTCATGCTCGACATTCATTTGTCAAGAGGCAACATCTGGGCCCCACTCAATCTCCCGCCATCACTGCCGTCCTGGCAAAAGGCAAATCCATTTTGTGGACATGGCCTGCCGCGAATTATCCGCTTTATTAAATCGCAATACCAATTCCCTTTGATTCAATGAGCCGCCAATGCCATGGCCAATGCAATTATATAACCGGGATTTTGACTAGAAAGTCACGATTGAATGCAGGAATAATATGTGCACAGCACAAAATTTTGAATTAAAGCAAATAAATATTAGACATGACTAAGATCATAAAGCCATAACAAGAAAGCCTTTGAAATTTAAATTCAAATTGATATTTTCTATAGATAATCACCAGATAAAGTTATTATAAAGCAAATCGGTTCCATGCTCTTTTTAATATTTAACCAAATGCAAATATAACACGGAGGATAGTTAACTTTTCTGTTAATTATCCTTAATTGATTTAAAGCACGTATGTAATTGTTCTGTCAGGCGCAAACTCATGATTGCCTTGCAATCAAATCAGCTTTAAATCTCTTTTTTTCTTTATTTCGCTAAAGGAAATAAGTTTCTCTTTTGTCTAGCTAAAGAATAGTTTAACAGGCAGTCTGGGTGTAGTTAGCTCTTACTTATATAGACAAACAAAAATTCTTAAAAGATACTTTGTCTGACCGCAATATTATCATAGGAAGTGTAGTATTATGGAAATTAAAAAATGCATTAGTGTCCTATGCGTTATTTTCAATCAGTCTCAACTTGGAAGTCTATTTACAACATTAGATAAGAATCAGAAGCCCAATCAGAGAAACGACGACTAAGACAATTTATTTAATTTATTAATTATTATTTTAATATTTATTAATTACTTTTTAAGTGAGCAACCTGCAACGAAAATGGTTCAGCCTTAAATTGAAAGAAAAATTAAAAGACCTGGAAAAAAATTCTTTGGATGTGCATAAGATTTAATTTCTAAAAAACGTTACCTAGAAATATATGGATTGTTTGTAGGATTTAAATATTAAAGATATATTACAATTTGATATCCCTTAACCAAGCTGCGGGCAATCTTTTTATTAAGTTATTTTAATTTGTTTTGTCTATCCAAAAGTCAGAAGATAAAGGACAGTAATGCAAGATTAGCTTTCCATGCTTTGAATTTTCTCAGTGTTCAAATCAATTTGGCCAATTTAACGCTGAAAGCCATGTAATGCAATTTTCCCAGTTTTTTGCTGCAGAATCACTTGGCAAGTGTCATCATTAACCTTAAATGGCACATATCGACTGCTCAGTTCTGCTGCTCTGACTGCCATTGTGGAGTGGCCTTATATTTCATTGCTCTGGTGTCCCTCGCACCATCAATCAGAGGGCAATCTCTTCAAATTTCATGCTCTGTCAACGCTTAAACGGTTCTCCCACACGAGTCCGAGAGATGGCGGGTCGCCGGGTCACTCGTGTGACTGCGCGCAGCGGCGGCAAAAACGAAAGGTCAAGTGGCAAAGGCTTAGAGCAAACAGTTTGCCTTGTGCCGGGGGCAAATATTTGCAGTTTGCTGCCCTTTGTTTGCCCCGCATAAACGGAGAGCCAAGTGTCAGGATGCAGGCTGCAGCGCCAACGAAAATAATAATCAAAGCCACCCCTCCATGGACCCCTCCACGAAATCCACGGATGGCGCAGGCACTCTGCCAAGTGGCAAGTCACTTTGCATTTCATACAAATGGCCTTGCGTTCAGGTTAACCCAAGAAAATAAATGATTTCATTTGGGCGGAATTAATGGCGAAAGCCCCGCCCACCAGAAAGAGAAAGTCATGCCGTGGGAATCGCTGGCTGGTAATTCGGCTTATCAAGAGCGATCTGGGCTTAAGGACACCTGCAGGACAAGGATACCTCGAGGGCGGGAGTGCATGAGAACGAAGAGCGTCGGCACGGGTCCTGAGAGTCCTTGGCAGAGGCACAAGCCAAGGTAATCGCAGTACGTAGGAAGCAGAGTGCCAAAGCCAGACAGCAATTGATATTGATGGCTTCCCGGCAAGAAGTCGTCTTACTCACAAGTGCCAAGGCGCATTTATCATGCGCCACGTGTGCGATAGCAGCTTTAACGCGAATTTCGTGACGCGGTGCACCTTTAAGCCGGCGCGGCAATTACAAAATTCCAAAACTAAACTTTCGGGCGTGTGCCTAAAAACCGCAAAAACCATTATAATAAACAACGAGCCCTGGGCTGGCCGGGAACCTAGGATGCGCCTCGACGCGCTTCCGGCGCCTGGCGCCGCCCCCATGCCCCGAAAGCACTTAGGCCCCGACTGTTTGGTTAACGACAAACCCAGAAACAGTTGGTGGCCAGGATGGTGGGAGGACAGGGGAGCTTCAACCCCCGGCTGGCGTTCCTCGGTTTCCCGAAATTGCCGCTTCCACTGGCGAATGAATTATGTATGAGCCCGGCAAGACAGCCGCTTACCTCTGAAGTTGCTCAACGGCTGCGCCAAAAAGTAGACGGCTCGCTGCGAAAGTAGCCCTCAATGCAGATGATGCCCTGGTGAAGGCCAACTTGTGTTTTATTTCTGATTTGCAAGCAGCCTTTGTCTGCAGCTCAACGGCTCACCTCTTCCCCATATCCCTCGGCCCACGCAGCCACTCTTTTGCCCAGCATTTTATGGAATTTTTAATTAGACGGAAGCCCAGCGAGGAGTCGTCGGCGTGGGCGGTTTCGAAGGCTTCGACAGCTTCATTGTTGGCGAGAGTTGTTCGCATTCGCTTTATTTGTCTAAACTTTGGTTGGACATGGCAGCAAAATGGATAATTTTATTATTTCTTTAATAGACAGTTAAGTCTGTTAGGCACACAAACTGACGAGCAACAGGCCAGGAAAAACCTGCAATTGGCGGTGTTTATTGGTGGGAGAATTATGAAAGTTAAAAAAATAAATACAATTAAATATAATGAGGTTAACAAGTAGTTTTCGCATTTTTTGTTGCCTCTAGCATATTATTTTAACATTAAAATAAAGACAACCTTAACCTGACTTGTAAAATATGACCCCTAACTAAAGGCTCCTTCTTTAAAGCCTGAAACTACAATTTCCTAATGGGTTATACGAGTTTTCAGCTTTGAGTTTCCTGATTAAAGGGTACCCAATAAGTCTAATTGCCTTACAGTTTTTCATCATTCAATTAGTGGCTGACTTGGCTTTCTCTTGTTCTCTTTTCCTTCTTATTTTTCCGGGTGGCCTTCCGCTTCCTGCTGAATTTCTACTCCGGACACTCTTATATTTATTTATTCATTTTTCAATTGACTCGCTCAGAGACGTAGATGGGAAAAAATAGAATTTGCATATTTAATGCGCGCACAAACCATGCACAAATGACACTGGAATTTTTAATTTGAGTTCATTGTTGCTGGAATACTTTCCCTCGCTCTACCAGCCCTTTCCTGTCTTTGTTCGTTCTCCGAGCTGGCCTTGTCCAGCGATAAAAAAAAAGGAAATAAATCCAAGTGCAGTGCTTTGCATAGAGTCTATAAATTATAAATGGAAAACACTCGTTACGACTCTTATTTGAGGTCTCCCGTGGCTGTATGGGGGTCTGTTGTGTGACAGGACTGGACCCGACATTAAATGGTTTTATAAGCCGAGTCAATGGCCAAAGGATTATTTTTATTTTATTGTAAAGTTTATTTCCTGGAAGTTCAAAGGAAAAGGTAATCTCAGCTTAGGCTTTTTAATATATATTTTATTATAAATATTACATCTTAGAAAGCACAAAATGTTAACCCATAAACCTTAGGCAGATTAAAAACTATCTCATGTGGCATTAATTATGTTAGTATAGTAGCAAAAGATTCCTGCAATTTCTCATTATATATTACTATTAAAAATCTACTATAAGTTAAATTTAATAATTTTTTAAGCTATTAAAAGTTCAAAAGTATAGAAATATATAAATTACTTGTGAAATATAAACCCCTAATTTCTTCTTAAAACCTTTATTATAGTCCTTGCGACCGCAACCTGCGTGACGTGGAGCTTATTTCGTGCCGCTTGCGTCGCGTGGAGCCGCTGTGTCGCCTTCCGGGCTCCGCGCTCCAACAGTTGGCCATGTGCGGATTCTACGAGGACCTTGAGAAGGGTGTCACCCGTAAGTGTTGGCTGCGGCCCGAACTAAATATGCAGTGGAGGAGCTAACGAGTTTCCCCCTCTTCTCGTGCAGTGTTTCGCGCCGGCGAACAGGGTCGCTTCTGGTATGCAGTGCTCGGTGGATCGCTGGAGGTCCGGTATCACGCCCATGCCGATGCCGATGGCAAGGTGAGTCCTTTTTTGTAGCAGCCAAGTGATGGCGCAGTGTCAAAATCGCCGAGTGCGAAAAAATACCCGGGCTGGGCCTTATAATTGATAGCGATTATCCGGCACCGAGCTGCATATCCTGCGCTCCGTGCATGCTCAATATTCCGGGGATTTCGGATTTCGGGCGGGGCTGCGGTCTAAGCCTCCGCATTGTTCGTCGAAGTGAACAGCGGAAAAAGGAACTGCTGACAGCGGAGAATCCCATCCTTCGCCCCCGGCGAATCGTATCGGTTTGTGGCATTCCATTTTTATACCCTTGCAGGGTATTATAATTTCAGTCAGAAGTTTGCAACGCAGTGA
>JAEIIJ010008638.1:0-38755 GCA_018904815.1 Drosophila ogumai | reverse complement strand
TAACAGAGAACAAAAAACCCTTTTATTTAATTTTTATGGGAGGCATACATATCTAATATCAGTTGCAAGCGTATGAGTTTTTGCAAACGATTCTCCCCTGTGCATTGGTGCTCCTTGAAGCGCCCATTTTGCCCACAATTCTTCTTTTCCTGAAGTCAGGTGTCTGCCGCATATTGGTTTCGTTAAAATGCACTCTCACCTGTGCACTCGTATGCAAAGCGCTGGCTGGCTGGCTTAAGCCGGAGTTAAGCTGATGCATGGGTTAAGCGGTAGAATGCATTAAGATTAAGTGGCCCGGGTCTGTTTCTGAATCTGATTCCCATTCCTGCCCCAGATCCCAGCTTCCCTTGCGATCGGCTCCCCTGGCCTGCGGTCCAATTTATTACGTATACGCCGTGTGTGCGTGTGTATGCGAAGTTGGCTTACATTAAACCGGTACATGTGCTTAACTAGCTTGCAAATGGCAGCCCGAGTGGCTGAAGGTAACAGGTGTTGGGATAAGTGCATCGTTAAAGAAACCCAAAAGGCAAATGATTCCCACCAGTAACATTTTCGATGACATTTCGAAAGAAATTGCCAGTTACGCTCGGATTTTTTGTAATAGGAAATTCGAGAAGGGGAAAACTCGAGAGGATCTCACACAATGCGTTTTGAGTGAACGTGTCCGGAGGCATCATAATATTTTACATTTTTATGAAGTGCCAGACGATGCCACGGGGCCAAGGCAATAAAAATCGTATTTTGTGGGTTATAAAAGTTCAGCAACAAGGCCGACGAAAAAATCCAAGAAAAGTTGGCAGCAGCAGCAACATTTTCCATTTGCATTTGACTCGTTTCGGTTCGTCTTCTCGGCGCTTTCCCTTTATTTTTCTTTTAATGATTTATCGGCATTTAAGTGTGGCATGGGCCAAGTGACGCATCGTAAAGTTTTCCACTCTCCGCTGGTTGTTGTGTGCGCCTAATTTAATGCAACAATTTTTCCTTCACACTTGCCTGCCTGCGCCGCCATTCCCGAGCATTTTCCCGTAGCATTTCTCCTTCGCATTTTCTCATTCACTTTGGGCTTATCAGCGAGGAAGCAAAGGGCATTTTTGTGTGAGAATGCAGAGAAAAAAATGTAAAAAAAAACAGAGAATTGTAACCATTACAATGTTCTATTCGAGGCACACATCGTTAAACGCAATTAATAACGCTTAACCAAGGCAGATTTAAGGCACACCTTGAGAAACAGAACATAACAAATAAGTTTATTTGTGTCTCAAAAAAAAGAAGAGACATTCTTAGACTCAGGAACGAATTTATACTGAAAATGAAAGGGTATTCATCCTCAAGAAAGAATAAATAAGCAAATATTGGCAGTTCAACTCATTTTAAAGAATTAATAAAAACTTTCGACAATTTGTAAATTTATTTACTTGCTGTTCTCCCAGTGTAGCTGTGTCTCCGCTGTGAGTGTGTTTTGTGTACATGATGTAAATTGAGTTTTGACGGGCAAAGTACTTTGTAATTTATGGCGTGCAATGTGCGTAAGGAGTCACGTGATAACTTCATACTTTTCCTCTCCCGCCGACGCATTCATATTTCTTTTACGAGCCCTTCTCGTGGGTGTGGTGAGTGTGTGTGTGTGTGTATTTATTTATGAGTGTTTAGCCGCATTTTGCATGACGAAATCATAATTTCATCTCTCGGTTGCTTTTTGACATTTTGCTTTGTTTCCTGCGGTTCCATCTAATATATTCTCCAAGTACGTGCAATATATTAAGTCGGTTGAGTTTATTAGCATTATCGGGCCCCCGCTTACTTGAGATTAGATGGCTCATTTAGGAATGAATTGCTAGCCGCTTTCATTCCGAATTTAAGCCTTAACATTTTCAACTTGCCTTGGAACTAGTTTCAAACTTTGTGCTCGCACAAATTGTGGAAAAGTTGCCGCCGAGCAAACTTTAAGTTTGAATGACTTTTTGCATTTGCGAGTACATTTGCCTACTCACTCATGCAATTTGAGACAAATACTAAGTGGAAAATCAAGTTTTGCCAACTGACCGCAGGAACTTTAATTGGTATTTGGACCAATTGACTTTCAGCGAACACAGGAACACATTTTTCCATCTCCAATTGCCCACAACATGACCAGAAATCCCCATTTATATCTTGTCTGCAAACTGAATTATTCAATTCACTTATCGGACTTCTGTTGGAAAAAACTTTTACAGCTCGGTGTGGTCCATTTTTGAAAATCCCTAACATGTTTGTGTTAATTCTCCGACATCACTTAAGCCCCCAACAGTTTAACTACAGGAGGAGTCGGGAAAGAGCCAGGAAATATCGAAAATATTGCCAACTAGTTCCATTCATTTGTCCGGAGCTGAAAACTTTTGCCAAATCGAAAGCATAAAAAAGGGAGGAAAAGGTAAAACTTAAGCGAAAGTAATAAACTATGAAACTGAAAATGCACTCACCACCTAAAACCAGGCGGTCGGAGGTGAAACGGTTTGGGACAGGTTCCATTCGGGAGTTGGGAGAAACAGCAGCTTGGCCATAAAGTGCAAAATGTCGAAAAAATAATGATAGAAAAGGAAAACTTACGTGACCGTAACTGTGTCACCTGGATAACTCCGGCGGACCGACGAAACATTTTTCCAAACACTGGGCCCAATGAACCTTAAACCGAAGACATACACACGCCGACCCGGCGACCGAGTCATTTATTAAATCGATAAAAAGCTGAAAACAAACGGAAAAGCATAAAGAATTTTGAGAAAAATAAATAAAAGGAAAACATGCTTTTATAAAAAACAATTTAAAGGAGGTCTGTCGTCATATTCCATTAAATACGGTAGACAACAAGCTAACTGAGTTATAAATAATGAAACTGTTTATGTTGAATAATAAATAATCTAATTTATTTTCTATGTACTATTTTTAAGCAAAATAATTCCATTCGACCAAAATTTACTGTTTCTGAACTTATACTCGAAATGTAACAAAGGGCGACACTAAACTTGAAGCTCAACGAAATGAAATTTTGCTACCAACTACCATAAAACGAAATGAACTAGATTTTCTTTTTCTTTTTCTATTTTTTCTTCTTTTGCAGCATCTTCCATCGAACACAAGTAGCATTGTTTGGCGGGCAGGAAATGAAAGGGTTTATTTTAGCGCAAGGGAAGAAGAGTCTGGGAGTCTGGGGCTACGACGACAATGCGGCTGCCAGGAGGCCAAGCAAAATGAGTTGAGGATATTGATTTCACCTAGTTTTGGTTGCCTGAAGGCTGTTTTTCGAACTCGGTTTTCCTGCTGTTAGTTTGCTACACTTTTTTTTGTTTATTTGGTTTTGTTATGGGTGTGAAAGTGTGTGCCATAAAACAAGCAATTCAATGTTGTGCGAGCATGCTTGAAAATGAATTTCAATAGCAGCAACTTTATTATCAACAAATTGCTCTACATACTCGAGTGGTTTGTCAACTAAACTTTGGTTTTCGGAAAGGGGAAAAAACTTTCTAAAAAAAAAACCCTGAAATATTATTTTAACTCAACTGATGCTACGTTTCTATTGACATTCAAATATTTATATATTTAATTAGAATTATTCCATTTGGTGTTTGTTTAGAAAGAATAAATATAGAGCGTAATATTTGGCATAAATCAACAAGGAAATATATTGTTTCCCCATACTGTGGCTTATGTTAATATGCAATTTAATTGGAATTTTGAATTGCATAATAAATCTAATAGAAAAATAATTTTTAATTATTTCAACAG
This sequence comes from Drosophila ogumai, assembly GCA_018904815.1. Classification (NCBI taxonomy): domain Eukaryota; kingdom Metazoa; phylum Arthropoda; class Insecta; order Diptera; family Drosophilidae; genus Drosophila; species Drosophila ogumai. The sequence continues at coordinate 34,993 of JAEIIJ010008638.1, read as the reverse complement.
GGGTTGTGGTGCTCAATGAATATGTGATATTTTAAAGTCACTGCACGGCATTTGCATAATTCCATTTTATTTTGAATAATTTAGCTTCCTCCGTAAATCACTCTGAGTAAGTCATACCTAATCCCTTTATCTTGGCCTTAATGAGGGAACTCTTTACGAGAGCACTGGCTCAACAGTGTCAATCACTTTAGTTCCATTTAGTCACACTCTCCCAAAATTTGGCAACATTTTGCTGGGAAATGTCGGCTATTAGCTGGCAGCGAGGAGGAAGAGGACAGGCGCACATTTGCCACATGCCACAAATATGATTAAATTTATGCCAGTCAAAATAACACAAAACTGTTGACACCGCTCCGAAAGACGGCAACTCCCAGCGGCAGCCACGAGCCTGAGCCAGCCCCAAAAAGTTGACATCCAAGTTGTGATTTGCCGGTTGCAAATAAATGGCTCAAGCTCAGCAGTTGGGCGCAAAAAGCGTGAGCATGTAAATTAAAACATGTTCAACTTATTAACAAGCCCGACTGCGGGCCCCGAAAGGCACATTAGTTTTCCGACAAACACATATTTGTATGCGCGCTCTCCTACAAAATATTTACATTTGCTGAAATTATGCGGAGCAAACTTCTTGCCGAGCGGCAAGCAAAAACTATTGTACAAGTTTTTTAAGGCAAGACATTTGTGGGCGGGTCCCAGCTAAACTTATGTCTGTCTGGAATTTCAAAGAACTGAGAAAATAAATGTGCAAGTGGATTAGTATAATTTTAATGATGTGTTAAACTAAATGTATTAATAATGATTGAAATGTACTATGTATATTGTAGGATTTGGTAATATTATAGACAATGTGAACATTTCTATTATATAAAAAATAAATAAATAAATGAATAAAAATTAATACAAAATAAAATGAGTTTACGTAAATACGTAACTTAAAATATATTAACAATTTTTTTTTAATTTAAAACTATAAACTATGCATAAATTTCAAAATTTTTTTATAAATTAGAAAACCTCTTCAAAACAAATTAATTATTTTATGAGAGCTTCGAAATAACACAAATTATATTAGTTTGACATATACAAAAGATTTCCTTCAATTTAAACCTAATTTATGTGATTTAAAATTGCTTTCAGTGTACCTTTATATGTGCTGACTTCTTCTCGGGGGCAGTCATAAAAGTTTAATTCCTTTTGCTCTGGCTGTTGTAAGTAGCATCCCCCGGGGGCTGCAACTTGCAGGGAATGTCGCCATTTTTGTTGAAATGACAACAAAAGTTTTCTGGCCGGGTTTTTGTGCGGGTGGCCGGAAGTTTTGGAGACAAGTTTTAAATGCTGTTTGCATGTTACGTGGCTTCCCCCTTACCTCGCTTTCGGTGAAAAGACCTTTCTGGCCCCAAATTACTGTAATGACTACGGCGGGGGAAGGCTAAATATATGCGGCTAGCTAAGAATTTATAGGTGGTTGCAGTTAAGAACTTCCATAAGAATTAATATACACATTTTTGGGCAATTATGCAGAGTAATTTTTCCTAAACTAAACTGTTTTCTCCTCAATTAGCAATTTATTTGCATGCATGGCATGTTCTTCCTATTACAGAAAAACTTATAAGCTTAGATAATATAAATTTAAATTAAGTATAACATTTTAGCTAAAATACAGACAGTGATTTTGGTGTATCTTTAAGCGTAGCCACTGAACTATGTGAGAATTTAGACACCGTTGCGACATCGAGGCGCGAAGATTTTCCACAGATATTGACATTGGTTTCCATTCAGTGACACGCTAACACACATAGCCGCATTCTCGCTTGGTTTTTGGCCAGGTCTGAATGGATATCAGTATCTATATGCGGTGCACTCCCATCCCCGTCTGTGGCCCACACACGTGCCACGAGTCAGTCTTTGTTCGCGCTATTTATAAAAGTCACTGACACAGTAACTTGCTTTCCTCCTTTGGCCTTTATGCGGCGCTCGTTTCGCCACTTCTTCTAACTCTCGCTAACAGAACCATCGCCCCCCCTCCCATTTCCCATTTCCCAAGCCCTTCTGCGCCCCAACTCTTTTTCCGCTTTGATAAGCAGGTCCTTTTGTTCCAGGAGCGAACTTTCTATGTGGGCAGCAGGCGAGAAACCCGTGCTCATATTGCTTTTGTTGTACTTGTTGTTGTGGCCTTTGTTCGGCACGAGGGGCGGTGGGTGGCCCAGCCTGATGTTGACTGGAAGCTCAGATACAAGCGTGTGCCCAGATACATGCGATATGTATCTGCCAAAGATGCAGCTGCACAGCTTCCCTCCGCCCCCAAAGATAAATTTATGTTTGCATTTTGCCAGCGATTTTGTGTGCTCCGCTGTGAAGTTAGTTTAGTTTCACTTGGCAGTTGCCTTAAAGTTAAGACATCACTTTTCTTCTAAAATTCGGTATTTAAAGATTGGAATGAAGTAGTCCCCTTTAAAAACCTAGTTAGCCCTTCCGCAAGTCACCACTTTTCCGCCTTAAGCCTTAAATGTGCCACTTCAACGGCTCACACATATCACAGGATTACCAGGCACAGGCACGCTAGCAAAAAGGTAACGAAGAAAAACCTTTCAATACAAAAACGTCTTAAGCTCCGAAACGTGTCCGCTGCGATTAGGATCCACTAGACCAGGAGAGCCATCGATGACTGTGGGCAGACGAGGAGGAAAAGAGTTGTTTTCGTCTAATTTGCCTATTTTCGAGGCTTAGGCGCTCATTTGTCCCGGAATCGAGTCAATGGAGGAAGCCTGATTCAATGCCCTGTTTACCTATTTTCTTACACCGGCTTGATTAATGGTTTTGGCCTTTCAGCCGACGGCTTAAAGGCAAAGTCTTAAGTCTCTTTCAAGCCATTTCATTGACCGTTGATAACTGGAATTCCTGCAGGACTTCCACCGGAAAGACAATCAATTTTTGCATTCCCATTATAGACTTGCCCCCATAATTTTCTTGAATTGAGCAGCTGTCAATTAGCTTTTTTTTTGCTTCTGCTACACTGAAACAAAAAGATAGGTAATTATATATCACTGAAGATTGCGTTCAGCTCTTTCAGTTAATATACATTTTAGCAACAAAGGCTTGTATATTTTCGCTGGCTTTAAATAAGTTAGTTATCATTAAATTTTTAAATTTATAAAAAATTTTCCCTTATGTTTTTCTTGCAGTTGGTTCGCGTGACTCCTCCGGCAGTTCTTTCTCCTCCTCGTCATCCTCTTCATCGGGAAGTGGAAGCAGCAGTTCATCCTCCTCCTCCTCGTCCTCATCGTCCTCTTCTTCGTCTGCCGGCGGAGGAAGTCCCACCAAGTATCCTGTGCTGGTCTTTGTGCACGGCGAATCGTATGAGTGGAACAGCGGCAATCCCTACGACGGATCCGTGTTGGCCAGCTATGGACAAATATTGGTGGTAACCATAAATTATCGCCTCGGAGTGCTGGGTAAGTGCTCTGCACACTCGCATCCTAATGCTAATTGATATGCCGAGTGCATGACCAAAGGACGAGCGACCAACAAACGAAAGGACTGTCGGACGCGGTCAGCGCAATGAGGCGGACGTGCCGCCAATCGGGCCCTCCTGGCCGCATGTCCCTCGCCCTCAGTGGGAGCCTTTAAGCCAACCTCTTTTGCAACATCAACTGCACTTCCGCCGACAACAACTTCGGCAGCTGTAACAACTGCAGCAGCGACGAGGCGTACATTTATTGCATAATCCAACTAATTTAGTTACAGTGTGACGCAACATTTTTTTAAATAACTAGAGACGGAAGTCTTAAAAAACAGTTTCCTCTTTCAGGATTTAATTAAAATCGAATTACTAATTCTTTTCCTGTTCAAAATATCTTAAAAAAATCTTATTGATGTTTCCATGAGTCGTGGCTTCTCCCACTTTATTTTACCAGTGTATTTTTTTAAGGATGTAAGTACCATTTCATTGAGTTTAATTAAAGCCGAACCACTGTGCATTGTCCAAAACACTGTGCAAATTCAAATGCGCCGACAAAATTAGTGTGACCCCATTTGGCGCCAACCACTCTTCGTGGCGACCCCTTTTTTCCTAAAACAACCGAATCCCCTGCTGCCTGCTGCCGCCGCCTTTGCCACTGCTGCTGCAGAGGAAACGGAAGTGCTGACATCATGATTTGCACGCGTGACTTTGCACATTTTTGCGCGGCAGAAAAGAGTTGCGTTTGACATTTTAAATAGGCAGCGCTGGACTGGGCGGCGGCCGACTGACTGACTGAGTGACTGACTGACTGGCCGCACGACTGGGCGGCGAATCGATTAAATTTCCATTCGCAGGCCAATCGGCCGTGAGTGGAAAACTGCTGATTAAGTGTGGCGAACGCCCCTGACTATTTGCAGGCTTCTTGAACGCCAACACGGACCGCTACTCGAAGCTGCCGGCCAATTACGGGCTGATGGACATCATAGCGGCGCTGCACTGGCTCAAGGAGAACATCGAGGCCTTCGGCGGGGATCCCAACAGCATCACTCTGGCGGGCCACGGAACTGGGGCGGCCTGTGTGCACTTTCTCATCTCATCGATGGCCGTGCCAGAGGGTGAGTACGTCCACGTTATCCTGCCAGACATACGAGAGCCTGTGCCCTGACATCCCAATTCCCCATCTCATTTGCCGCAGAGAGAAAAGAAAATGGCAATTTATGGGGAGACTGTTGGTATACAGATGCGAAAAAATCTTTCAGGGAAAAGTGTTACAGAAATGCAAGCAATTCTATCTGCAATGTATTTAAAACACAATTTATAACAAACCTACAATATATTTTTCTGTGTATTTTCCTCCCCTGAAGGCCTGCTCTTCAATCGCGCCATCCTGATGTCCGGCTCAGGCCTGGCGCCCTGGTCGCTGGTCAGCAACCCGGCCAAGTACGCCGCCATCGTGGCTCATCACGTGAACTGCGCCTCCGACCTCCCGCATGCCCACCTCATGAAGTGTCTGCGCGAGAAGACGCTCGAGCAGCTGCTCAGCGTTCCCATCCGGCCACCGGAGTTTGGCTTTGCCTTCGGTCCCAGCATCGACGGCGTGGTCATCGATGGTGGCGATTACGTGCCTCCTGCCCCCGGGTCGCCGGCTGCCCAAGCTCAGGCGCAGGCTTCTACGGCGGCGGGTAATGGACTCGGCGGGGAGGCGGGAATCGCAGCAGCCGGAGGCTGGGGGACTCCGGGGCAACTGGAGAATATCGGTGAGTTGGATAGTCTCTAAGGACACCATTAAACATGACACTCGGTTAATTAGTATTTGCATTATTCGAGTTTTTAGAATTGTTGTTAACTTCATTGAAATAAAAATGAATCTGTGTGAATAAGAAACTTAAAACGGCGTTTTTTAACATCATTAAAATTTATACATTCAACAAAAACTCTTTAACTTTAATATTCAAAACATTAAACATTATTTTTGATTACTTTCGCTTGTAAAAAAGGGTCGAGAAAGTTAATTAAATTCATTAAAAATTATGTTAGTGCATCTGGTTGCGTTTTTCACTTGGCTCGAAAATTTCTTTCATTTCCTTTGAATAATTAAAATAAATTATAATGCAATGTTTTCTCACTTCTCTCCCTTCAACAACACGACTCCAACTGCTCCTGCTGCTGATGATGATGACGATAATGATGATGATGATGATGGTGGGCACTTGTTACCTCACACACATGCCCACATGAACGAACACCAACACACACGCGTACACAACATGCGGCGGACTTTTTAATTAATGCAGTATTAATGAGAAAAACTGCCATTAACAAGTTGTCAAGGTAAGTTGGGCCAAGCCAGCAAATGCTTAATTATTTTTACCTTAACTCTCACGCCCTATAAACACACACAAACGAAAATACTATACGTATGCAGGATTTCATAAAAAGATAGAATTATCGATTATATTTAGCATCAAAATTGGTCCTTTTATGGATGTTTCTTGTTTTCTTACTTCTTATTTTGTAAAATAATTTGTTATTATTTTTTTTAGAGAGAAAACATATAAAATACGTTAGCATTTTTTCCTGTGCAGACTCTTAATCTGTAAGCACAGTTTTGGACCTCAATTAATCTAAAGTTTCGACTTCTTTTGGCAAGTTTGTTGTGCCTGCTTTGTTAGGTGTCAAAGGAGGTTTATCTCGACTTTTTGCCATGGCACGAACCCACTAACAGCCGCTGGTTTAACCAGCGATAAGATTTACCCACGGGCCAGGAACAGATTTGCCCGCACACTTGCATAGAGTATAATTAATTTATGCACATTAGGCACGCAAATGCTGGGCTTCATTCCGTTCCAAGCTCAGCTCGCATATGGCCATTGTGGCTCCTGTGGAGCAGAGAGCGGGTGGAGTGGGCCACTTGATTTATGCACTTTGTGTTTGAGCCATTTTACAATGTTAATATATATTATTAACAGCTAATTAGCTGCGATTTCATAATTGATGTGAGGCCCTGCCGCTGAATCTGAATCTGAACTAGGTTGGCTATAGTGATGGGAATGAAAACTGGATTCTCTGAATGTTTTCAAGTTACAAAGAAGGGAAAGGAAGTACCCATCTTACTGATGTGTAATCATGCAAGTTAGTTTATTATTTAGGTAGAGGAAATTATATTTTAATTCATAGCTAAAGCACCCACACAATTTCCATCACTAACTGCATTTGAAGTCAGGCACTAGAGCGAAAAGCAATTGAATTGATAATTAACCGAGAGTCGGAATGCCAGCCAATCAAACGCAGAGTCAATAGTTAATGAGAACTCTTTTTGTGCCGAGCACAGCAGCACTTTGAGGTCCGTCCTTTGAGCAGGACCGACACGAGTGCAGGCTGCATTGTTGGTCTAACATGAATTTATCTCGGTGCGCTTTGTAAACTGTCAATGCCCTGGGGGCTATTAGTCGGTCTCGCTGCCAAAGGAGTATAAATATTTCTTTGTGCACATTTAAAAGCAATTTCGTGCACTCACACACTCTCGGAGGCGGAGTCGGAGGCGGAGGCGGTGGTATGTCCAAAGGAATTCCATTAAACACATGATGCACAAAGAGCAAATAAAATTCACCAAATATAAAACGCAAAACTTTCAACCCAAGCAGCATCCACTCGTATCTATCTCTATCTCGCCCTGTGCGTAAGCAAATAGGGCAAAAATAAATCTAAAATTGCAAATGCTGCAAGTTGATCCGATGGCCACCGGCTGAGAGATACTTTCTCAGCTGGTTTCGGCCAAGAGCTGCTTCCAAGTTTTATATCTACCAAGAGTGCGGTTAGCTGCAAGGGTCAGTTCAACTTGTTTAACAAATGGACGGAGCCAAAGTTTTTGGGGCTAAATTATTGTGGCAGGGAGATAAATGTGAATTGACGCTTGAGGAATGCAATTTGTTGGTTACGAATTTGTAATTGCAAAAGCATAATTTATTTATACCGGGGACGAGCACTGAAACGGGGCACTTGTTTAATTTTCCCATTCTGTGTGAAGTTAATCTGCATTTTCTGGGCAATGCTATCCCCCCCTCAATCAGCATTTCAGGTGGCTTCCACTTATCAGAGGTGCCTCATCTTTGGGCAACGAGACATTGACACCTCACACTTAAATGTTTCTGTGAAAAATGGACACCAAGAGAAATACATTTGACATAAAAGCAGTCTTTTAGCAGAAATAATCATACCATCTTTGATGAAAAAATAAAATTTTACAAAAGGCATTCTTTTAAAAAATAAAATCCCATATTTAGTTGCATTATTTCTTTCTCTTTTAGTTTTTGTAATACATCTGAATATCAGCCAAATGATATTAAATAATTATATTATATTGTTCAAGGATAAATTATCTCATATTATCATGATTTTGACAAGTGCTTCCATTGACGCCGCCATTCCTCATTCGCATTTTTGCAGATACGACCTGATGGCCGGAGTGACACGTGCGGAGGCCTTTTTCAGCTTCAATTCGGGCGACGTGCAATATGGCATCGAGGCGGATCGACGGTCGAGAATTTTAAAGGCCTACGTACGCAACACGTACACGTTCCATTTGAACGAGATATTCGCAACGATTGTCAATGAGTATACGGATTGGGAGAGGCCCGTCCAGCATCCAATTAATATCCGGTGAGTAATTGCGTTTGTATGCGAGCCCCTCGAACCCGAGACTCCACCTGGGCATGGGGATGGGGATGGTGATGGAGATGCGGAAAGGGTGGGACTTTGGAGGAGCACGAAGTGCGGAGTGGGTTGTGTGTGCCAAATAAATATTTCGTTCTTAATTAAATGCGCAATGGCATGCTCCCGATCTCTGGCTCCGGTGCTCCATTCCCGAGCAGGTTTCAATTAAAGCGGCTTAAATGAATCTTGATTTCAATCTTATGGCAAATGAAATGCAAATTTTTGTCCATTCGCTGTGCTCTGTCGACCAGCCGTCCAGCCGGGCAGCCTGCCTGCCACTCTTCATAAATAATGCTCGGTTGCAATTTGCCCCGTAAAACGGGTCGTATAAGTGATATGGAAATTGCTCGCATGCTAAACCAATCTAATGTGTGATTTGCCATTGCTTTTTCGATTTCCATCAATATTTATGTTAGCGATTGGGTCAAAGTGACATTGCCGGCTGCATTTGAATGATGCTTTGAATTTTTGGCTCTCGTTTCGCATTCCTCAAACAATTTATTACTGTTTGCATAATTTATGCCAAATTACATTTCCATATTTTCAAAGAAATATCACAAACAAATTGATTTCCCGAGTGCAACGCGTGGCGTATACTTAATATTTCCTTTCAAAGCCCCAAGCTGGAGTTGTGCGGACGTGCGTCAAGTTGCCTGCAATGAAGCACGACAAACGTTTCACGCTCCAACTGCGCCACGGGCCGACTTTTCCGGAGATCGCAGGTGGTGCCGGGGAAAGCTTAGGAGAGTAAAGTAAGGCAAGGTTTCCACCTTTTAAAGAAATACAAAAAAGTTTCGGAATTATTCCTAATTTTTAACTTTAGATAAATGGTAAATGATCTTAGTTGTATAACTTCTGAGTAATGCAAATTTTGTAGTAATTCTCCAAGCTTAAACCTGCTTTACTTTAAACCTTTAATGTGCCACAGGCACAGCTGAGCCCATTTTCTGTGCAGCTCCTGCTAGTGGATCCATCTTTGCTGCATTGAAAAGATATGTATGCAAATGCGCCAAATGGGTTTTATTCAAATTTTACGCTAGTGCATTTCGAATGCTAAACAAACTAAAAAAAAGTATATATAAAAGGGCAGACAGACAAAATAAGACGAAAAAATGCAAAATATTGGACGGGGGAAACCTGAAACCCCGGAATAGGCTTAGGCCAGCGTTGGGGACGCCACTTGGTAAACAGGTAAATACGAGCCACATCAACGAAAGTGGCAGCACTCAAAGTGGCTTGTTAGTTGCGCACTTGAACACAGCTCGATTGGCGGAGAGCAATGGCAAAATAGCCGGAAAATTGCCAGCAGACTGAAGGGCGGCAGCCAGGCGGGGCAAATATTGAAAAATTGTTATTTGATTTTCATGTTGTTCTTTTTCCCCCCATTTCCAGGGACGAAACACTGGAGGCACTGAGCGATGCTCAGGTTGTGGCCCCGGCGGCTCAAACGGTTGATTTGCATTCGGCAGATCATCGCAACTCGTACCTGTATGTGTTTGACTACCAGACCCGCTTTGGCGATTATCCTCAGGTGAGTTTTTCTAGGAATTTAATAATCAATAAAGGTTTACATATTTAGCATGAGATAATATCATCAATTCGACTTCTTGGAGTTTATTTAAACTAAAGCTTTATGCTCCCTTATCGAGTTAATCCTTGACCTAAATTAATTAGCAGGCAGACCTTCCCCTCAACCCAAATATCGAAACTGAATAGCAGGCCAAGTCGTTAGCTCCATGCACTCCACTTGTAATGGCAGACTGAGGCCACATATAGGATCAGAGTTAAGGGGCTCATGTGAAGCCGGGCACTTAATTTGGTTTCTGGTTTTCTGGCATTTTGCAGCGCCAGGGTTGCATTCACGGCGAGGACCTGCCCTACATCTTCGGTGCACCGCTCGTTGGCGGCTTCAATCACTTCACGCGCAACTACACGAAAACCGAAATCAGTCTATCGGAAGTCGTGATGTTCTACTGGTCCAACTTTGTGCGAACTGGGTAAGTGCATTCCACTACACGTAGTAATTATAGCATTCTTTAATTTATATATTTAATTGAAATGAAATTGAAAATGAATGAATATGGTATTTATTGAAGACATTTGATTATTTTCTCAGTGCATTCAACCAATTGTGCCACCACAAGTGCTTTCACCTTTCATTAATCACACTCTTGTCCATTTGCAGCAATCCAAATGAGCAAATGGAGCCGGAGCATGGCAGTCGCCAGGAGAGGAGTCGCTACAAGACCATCGAGTGGACGGCCTATGAGAGTGTGCACAAGAAATACCTCAATTTCGGTAAGAAGAAAACTAAAATTTCAAAAAAAATTTATAAATATTTAGGTTAAGATTAAAATTTAAATGAAAATAAAATAAAATAGTGTGAAACTCAGGGTACCTTTTAATCGCTCCATTTATTTATCAATAATCAATTACCTATGTTTTCAAACTCTTTCCTTTTTGTTCTTTTTCTTTTTCTCAGATACTAAACCCAAACTGAAGAACCACTATCGAGCACATCGCCTCTCCTTCTGGCTGAACCTCATCCCGGATCTGCACAAGCCTGGTGGCGACAACGTGCCGGCTGCTCACCACCAGCTGCGCGACGATGACGACGAGGACAACAATATACCGAATGATGCCTCCGTGAAGCCCCTCAATCCGCCGTACACTTCACGGGCTGCCAATGCGGCGGCCATGGGCAATTTCACGATCTTTACCAACCAGGTCTTCTCCCTGCTGAACCTGAGCTCCCCCTCGTCCTCGCTGCAGAGGAATGGCACCCGTTACGGCAGCGCCAAGATATATCCGGATGACATGATGGATGGCGATCATGGAGGCGGCGGTGGGGCCGCCAGTGCTTCGCAGGACAATGATGGATTCGCGGCCTATTCCACGGCTCTGAGCGTGACCATAGCCATAGGGTGTTCCCTGCTGATCCTGAACGTTCTCATCTTTGCCGGGGTGTACTATCAAAGGGACAAAACCCGGCTCAGTGAGCCGCGCCCGCAGACCAAGCTAAAGAGGCAGGAGAACGGCCAGATGCCGAACAACATTTGCGGCGATTTGGAGACGCTGACCATTCATGCCAAGAGCGATCCCGCCACCATATTGTCGCACCACCACGCCATGCAGCACCACCAGCTGCCGCCACCGGAGTTCGCTGACATACCCCACCGGGCTCCTCCGCCGCCGAAGCACATGAAGTCCCTGCAGGATCCCGGCGGCGGTGGCTCAGTAAGCGGCGCCGTGGGTGTTTCCGGCGTGGTGCAGATGCCACCGCCCCACGCTCTGCAGGTAATGGGCAACCAGTGCGGCACACTGACAAAAAAGAGCTGCATGAAGCAGACCCAGCAGGCCCAGGCCCAGCAGCACTCGCCCGCACAGCAGCAGCAACAGCAGCAACATGTGGTTACCCACCAGCAGCATTTGCAGAATCATCATAATCAAAGCATGACCACAGTGCTGACCACGGCCGGTGGCCTGGTGGTACCAACGCCGCCTACAGTGCCGGTGATTGTGGCAACCACCACGCAGCACCAGCAACACCAGCAGCAGCAACACCAGCAGCAGCAGCAGCAGCAGCAACAGCAGCAGCAACATCCGCTGATGGACGAGCTGCGTGTGTGACATTAATTGACCGTGCGTTTTAAATGCGACCTCTAAACGCACAGCGTCCCTAATGCCTCAAGCCCCTTTCCCATGCTGTTTCCATATGTAGATGTGTAAGTAAATGTCAGGAGCCAGAGCTGTGTCTATCCAATACACACAGAAGCTCCTAATCTTCAAACTCTGTTGCTAGTTGGTTTTTCAAGAATTACCCTGTAAATAGTTAACTAAGTGTAGATTGTTGTCGAACTCATTATCAAGAAGAGTCAACTTAACTGAGACTAGGCTGGAGAACTGTATAGTTATGCTTTACCTTTTCATTATTTTTTATAAAACATTACATTAATTTGAACGCGTTTTCTGTAGGTTTGGTATAGGAAATATTTTTCAAACTACGAGTATTTATTTTCTGAATATATATTATTTTCTAACCTCTGAAAATACTTTACAGATTGGTACAGAAAACTTTATTTTAACTAATCAATATGTATATTTCAGTTTTACTCCTCAGTTCGTTACAAGCCATTCTAGATTTCGAAACTAATTAGGACCAATAAAAGCTATACAAGTTACGAAAACTTTTTCATCTCTCCCCTCTGTTGGCATTAGTATTAACAAAATTCCAGTAGACAAGAGCATAGGAAAAACTACGACGAGAATTATAAAAGCGTAAAAAACAAAAATGAACATGAATGTTATTCTTCCAAAGACTGAATTATAATTGTGTGTAAATAAACTAGTGGCAGATTTAAAGGTAATATATATACTTGTACAACAAAGCTCCCATATAAATAATTTCCAGGCGAGTAATTACGGGATGAGAACACAGTTTTTAGCCAAAGAACAAGTTAAATGAGAAATTGCAGCCGTAAAATCAAATCATGTACAGGTGAAAGGGAGCTTCTCCTTTAAGTTCTGGCAGGATATTTGTAAAAAAAAAGACAAACAGAAGTGTACAACTACCCCAGCAAAACAATAGAACAACTTGAACTCAAACTAAAACGTAAACTAAACTTTGGTCAGACAGAAAACAAGCGAAAGCGAAATTAAATTAAACTGTTAATTGTAAGCATGCAGCTACTTTGTTATGTAACTAAATAAATATTTATATAGCTATTAAAATAAAATGAATATACGTATAAGCCCCCACACAAAAAAGAAACGAAACCGAGTAAGCCCCTTATATAGCTATAAAAATTTCAAACCGCGAGATACTTAGTTAAAAATTCCATTAGGAGTTAAGCGGGGCAATTGAAATGCGCAGTAACACAATAATTTTCCTCATTTCTGTATTCCGTACGGTTTTTCGTTCTGCATTACACAAATTCACAAACAATTTCCCAAAACTGTAATTAAAATGAAAATAATACGCGCGAAAAAAAAACATAAAAGGAAAATTAAGCAATGGAACAGCTCATTAAAGTGAAACAGCGCGAAAATTGCAAACAATTTAATGGCGCTTATGAAAAATACTTGTAAATTATATAAACACATTTAGCGGCAGTGAAACCAGAACGGCAACTATAATGAAAAACTGAAACAAATTACAACCGAATTGAAAATGTATAAGTCTATAGCTTCTGTGTGCAGACACAACCACACACACACATCTAAAAATATAAATCTATGTATTAATGTACTGGTGTAAACTTAGCATAATTAGCAAATTAATACCACAAATATATATAATTATAAATAATATATAGAGTGCTGCATAACTGGCAAACAAAAAAGAAGGAATACAATTAAAACGAAAACTCATGAAACCCCATTGCGTTAGATCACGTGTGCGAAAGGGATTTAGCATTAACAAATTCTGACTAAATGGAATATAGTGAAAATCAGTAATAAACAAAAAATAAATAAATGAGAGGAAATCACAAAAATTGATTTAAAGGTTTATATCAACAACAAAGGTGGTGTGAACGAAATGGCAAACACTAAAGATAAAATGGAAATTTAAGTAATAATAAAGTTACAAAAATTATAAAAATTATGCGAAATTGTGGTTTTATTTTGTTAAGGATTTATAATTTTATTAATTTAATACCTATATTATAAGGTAACTTTATGGAGGCGCACATTAAATCTGCAAGGCTGTGCTCTTTAAGAGACCGTTGAAGTGTCTTTCAACACTTGTGTACATACTTGCGGAGAAAGAGATAGTTTCCGGCATCTTTATGCGAAACAAATATGGCGCTGGCACCCACACACATGCACTTCATCCGCACATCTACAGTTGTTAACCAAATATTCGCAGAGTTGCAGCAGCAGGAGTAAAGGAATATAGCTCGATGGAGGCAGACTGAAGGATAATAATGGTTCCATTGATACGAAAATAAAATGTGCAAAGGAGATAGGTTTCTTTAGCGAAAAAATGAGACGGATAAGAACAAACGAATCCATTGAAAATAGATTTATTATGTAAATTTGCCAAAGCGTAAGTGAACGAGGTTTCACTCCGTCTGTATTTCTCTTTCTCTTCGATAAGATTAACAGCTTAATTTATAAAATAGAACAATACCATTTCCTACACTTTAAATAAAAGGGAAACCTCTAAGATAAACACTGAAATTATTTAAACAAAATATTTGTCAGCATAAAGAAACTTTTAGAATAGAACATTCTTAACTTTTCTTATTAATTTTAAATACTTAACTATACTTTTTCTCTGAAATGTAATTTTTCCACTACTTGATCCACTTTTCCTAGCCATATATGCTTGGGGTAATAATTGAATCAAAACAATTCTAAGCCAGCTTCGCTTTCGCATTGTCTCTTCCTCCGGCTTAAAATTCAACTGATTTTTATTGCCAATGACGAAATCCAATTGAAAGTCACAAAACAATGGACCGAAAAGGGAGACTCTTGGCGTTTAATCCCCTCTGAAAAGTTTAGTTTTCTATCGTACGTGTTATATTTTGTTCGTTTCACTTAAAATCAAGGCGGAACAGGGCGTGCCTCGGTTGGGCGTTAGTCGAGCTGAGTTTAATTTATTAGCGCAAGCCGGGCGAAATTAAATAATAAAAGTCTTCCAAGTGGCTCTCCTTCTCCGGGTTCCTCCTATGTGTGAGTGAAAATTATCACTTTTAATGCTGCCAAAAAGGTCACGAGTCAGGCGGCGGGACGGGCGGAGGTCAAGGGTTCACCCCATTGATGGGCGAGAGGCCAAAAGCAAATGGCTGGCGAGCTGGAACTCCTCCAGTCTCCGCTCCTCCCAGCCCTGGCAAGTTGATAATTTATGTTGCAAAATCTGTTCGAAATTGCTTTATACGCTTATAAAAGTATTTCCAAAGGGGGCCAGAAAACAACATAATTTAAGGTGATTCAGATAGCTAGGGAAAGTAAAGGGAACACTAATCGTTGATGTCTCAAGTGGCCATCAGGTTTTACTAACTATTAGATAATTTGATAATTTACGAAATAAAGCTTAGCTTGGCTAATAAACCCCTTGAAATTCGGAATTCATAAGGAAGAGCAGTGATTGTAGACAGTAATTCAAGCTGACAGTAACATGTTTTCCTGGGACATATACTCTTATCTTCCTGATCTTTCAACTGACCCAAATCTAGCGAAAACTTGTGGAGTTAAAACTTATACTTTTTCCTGTTTTATTACCACATCAACATTAATCCCAACCAAAATTGAGTTTGGAATGGCCGCAAAAAAATTGCACAATTTGCTGAAAGTTCGTTACGGGGGCTTTTCCGCAAATGCTGGAAAAGTTTAAACGAAATCGAAGAAAAGTAGCGACGAAAAAAATGTTATACACATTATAACAGTTTTTCGTTGGATAAACTTTATTTGGCTGGCAATTAGTTTGTATTATTTTCAGTTTGCTTTGCCATTTATATTTGTTTTTGCTGCGCGGGTCGGTAGTTGTATTTTTTTTAACTTTTAAAATATTTATATTCTGCCATTTTTTTGTTTTTTTGTTTTTCTTCTGCCAGACAGGTGAAAACAGGATTCTCTGCTGTACACTTTTTGAATGCCACGAAAAGTTTTATTAGTTGTTTGACCAATATCTTTTTCTTTCCGCTCTCTATATCCTCTTTTCTTTTTTGCAACATTTGCTCTTGTTCAAAAAACAGGAATAGCAAAGTTTACCCATTGTCTTTTTGTCATTATTGTTGAATAAAAACTTTCCGCTTCCGTTCACCCAACAGATACACGCAAATCCAATTGGCAATAGCTATGAATAACGTATCGGAACGACCTTAAAACCCCTTCCGACGTTGGGTGGAAAAACCGCTAATTAGTCAGGCAAAGATTCGCTCAATTGGCTTAGGCGTTTGTTTGCTCTCAGCCTAATTAGATACATCTGAAGTGGTTTTTGTGCGGATAGAAACCATCATTCACACGAGTTTCAAATATAATTACTATTTAATAAAACCATAAAGTAGTTATTTTTAATACAATTGTTTTGTTATATTTTGTCGTATTTTAAAAGTGTTAATGATAAATTAATATTAAAATTTTACTTTGATTATCGTTTCACCTACGAAATAATATAAAGAATTTTTAGGCTTCGATCAGAATGTATTTTGACAAACATTAAAATGAAAATAAACATGGCTTCTCTATTTTTGGCCTACATCCGATATCGCAGCACGCATCTATGCGATACAATCCCCTACTAACCCAGATTCAGTTCGCACAAACATATGAACATTTGTACGTATATATGGGAACCATAATCTATCTATTCAGCCAAATCAAATCGAATCACAAATGCACCAATGAGGGTAGAGGAGCGCCAGCTGAAGGAGCCAACATCCGATGCAGGGCACAGGACTCACAGAAATATACAGAGGGGGCAAAACGAAGACTAGGTCAGCACTCTATCTCTATCTATCTATATCTATCTCTATCCCCCGATCCGCCACCGTATCTGCCCCTCCGTGGGTCACACCCGGTGGCTGTCGATGAGGGCTTCAGCTGCAGGGGAGGAATGCGAAAGGCACCAACTGCCCGACAAGTGTCGTATGTCGTCCTGTCTAATGTTAAGCTACTTTTCATGTATGCCCCTTGCATCCAAGCCCATCCTTTTAGTTTGTGGGAACTTCGAACTTGCGCACGAACGCACACAGGACAAAAACAACAAGGGAATTCCTTGGCCACGACTACAAGATACTTGGTAGTTATAGAAGAAGAATTTAGTAATGTCTTAAAATTAATAACATTTTAATTTTACAAAATAAGGATAGAGAATGATTTTTAAGCATATCCAAAAAACTGTTATACTTATTAAACTACTTATATATTTTGATTAATGAAAAAAAATATACCTTAAATTTTCTAGAATTGCTGGGTATTACGACAAACGCAAGACACATATAAAGAAGAAGGAGGAAGCCCAAGCCCAGTCTCCTTTTGAGGTCTCCTGAGCTTTCAACGCCCGTTAAGCATCGCAATTATTCATGTTTATGATGCGATGACATTGCCATCGTTTCACCTTGCTTTCCCCCTCAATCATGCTGCCCCTTCACTTTATACTTTCTAATAAGCCAAGGATGACGGAAATCAGGGGAAAAAGGGCTGGGAGAGCTAAGAATCTGCGTTCAGAGTGTTTGCCAGTTGGGTCACGAACATGGCATCAAATTGGTTAAGATTGAAAAATTATAAATTATCGAATGGAAATCTTGGCTCGGCGTCTGTGTGTATAGGATGGTTCCAAGCACCTTCGGAGATCCTTAAAGTTTCTAATTACTAATGAAAAGCCGCGATGCTCGAGCACATTGAACGCCCATGTTGCTAATCCAACCACACAGCGAAGTAGGCTTTGAAATTTACAGTGCGTTTACGAATTGTAAACCCAAATCTACATTATCCTGCTTTATAATTCTTAAGGGATTTAGTTTAATTGAAAATAATATTGATTCCATAAATTAGTTCTTTAGCAGTTTATTTATTGAGGTCGTTTAAAAAGTCATCAATCAGATATGCTGCTTATAACCAATTGACCTATAATTTTGACCATTTGTGTATGGCCAAATCAAGGCCGCTGTTAAGTATGTAGATGCCAAAGGGTAGTTAACATCCCAGATTTCAGCCTCACAACACCTCCCGCCTCGCTCTCCGACCCCCTAAAGGCTGGTTCAAACCTAATCGTGTGTTCTGCATAAGATTATGAACACGAAATTAAACCGGTAACAAGAAACTTCAATTAGAGGCGAACATTTTGATTAGTCACGGGAAGGAGGAGGTGGCTGCAATGTACAAGTTTATCTGACCAAGTGCAGTTCAAGTTGAAATTGCTCGAAGCTTGACAACAATAAAACACAAAAATTGCTTTTAGCCAAACGCAGCGTAACTTTGCTCAATCAATTTATTGAAGCAAGTTTAAAAAAGTGAAAAAAATAGCACGTTTAATGGAAAAAGTTTTTGGCGCCAAGGAAAATGCTGCTAATTTGATTGTCATTAGACGGCGAAGGCGAGAAACAAATTCATCCAACCTTCTTTGCGTCCATAATATCTGCACTCGGAATAAAATGTTAGTGTACGAAAGTAAAATCACAGCCTTTAAAGAATATAATATTTGAAACAATAGAAAAATGGATTATATACAATATTGAAACTAGAAATGTTTACTATTAGTTTTTAATAAATCACAATATCTTTAGTATTCAACGAATTTCTGTAAAAAATACCTTTAACTACATAAACTTTTCAAAGATATTTACAAGCCCCGAAAATCTATACAATTTAACTTTGCCAAATATTAAACATTAAATATTTAAGTGTTTGCCATTTTTTGTTAACTTATTTTCCTCTAAAAAAAAAAAGAGCTTGGTTGTAGGTTTTTTTTAAGTGCTTATGCGAATGTGTAGATGGGCTTTATGTAAGGTAATGCACATAATTGAATTTTTACACAACTAAAGAAGAGGCCTATTCGCCAAATGCCTTTGTTGCTAGAAAAAGCGCCGGCATAAAGATGGCGATGGCGATGAAGACGGCACAGAATGCCGGCGAAATTAAAGTGAAATTGAAAAAGTTTTATGAGCTTTTCCTTCATGCAGCGGGCCCCGCAAAAAGAGCAGTCGGATGTCGGGAAAAGAAAGAAAAATATTACACAGCCACCGACGACGCGTAAAGAAGACAAAAGGCCAAAAGCGAGGGAGTGAGTGGGGAACGCTTTGCCACCGCTAAATTGCCTTCCTGCCCGTCAGCTCGGGGGTGGGGCGCGGCCATAACTTTGTGCAGCAGGTTGCTTAGGTAACAGTTTTATGTAGTTATCCCTCCGCGAGCCAATAGCAGCACGATGTCGGCCTACACATCCTCACACCGCTGGCATTTCCCTCAGTAATTGCATAATAATTGCAGTGGCAGCGGCAGCGGAGGCAATCCACACTCTGACAGCTCTGAATCATCCGAAGGCGGCTGCCACGCCCGCTTAAACTAATTTTCCCATAAAATTACTTTGGATGAGTTTGGTAATTAATGGCAGCGGCAACGGTGAGCAGAGTCATCCCACACTGGAAGAAAGGTAAGTAATATCTGTTCTGCGCTTTCATCTTAAATCAATCTACTTTTATAAATGTTTCAAGGGGGGAAACAGCTGACAGTTCCAACAATTCATCTGTATTTCAAATATAAATACATAAATTATTAACTTCTTTTTTAAATCGATCAAAAAATATTATTATATTCATTATTATCAATCTAGAATAATTATTTTTTAAGGCACAGCGGAAATACGAATCACTTTAAAGCAAAGACGGAGGCGGAAAGTTAACGAAGCTGAAAATGTACAATCCATTGAAAGTCAAAGTCATTGCAAATTAATTGAAAAATCAAACAATTTTCCTTTTCCTTTGACTTGATTTTCGCAGAGAAAGAAAGGGGAGAACCCTCGAGGACTTGTCGGCTTCAAATGAGGTCCTTTGATAATGCAATAAAAATAATAAAAAATATATACAAGAGTCCATACTGAGTCGCTGTATTTTTACATACAAAATACAAGGTAAGTTTAAAAAAAAAAGCTGTAACTAATGGTTGCACTTTTCTGCAATGCATAATTTCCATAATTGTAAACCTACAAATATAAGAATCTGTATATTTAAGCAACAATTTATTTGGAATTTACTTGGTTAGCCAAAAGGTTGGATGTAGAGTACGCCTTAAAATAAAACTAATTTTTTGGGAACCACAAAACTGAACAAGCTTAGAGTGCAAAAATAAGTTTAAATAGGATTGTAAAACTTTATTAGGCAATCTCACTAGCCAACTTCGGCTTTAACTCCAACAAGGAAATAATCTTCAGTTGTTCCGGCTGTGAGGAGCAGGGACCACATGGCGTATGAGCAACGCCGTGCAGATGCAATCCGCATTCAAAGTTGCAGAGCTAAGAGTCTTAAGAAAACGCCACCAAGGACACTCGAGCGTCCATTCAGCTGAACTGTAGGAGGTCCTCGACAGTAGCTGCTGCTATTAGCACGTGGCCAGGAGCTGCCACAAAGGGATTTCACACTCTGCGATGGACATTGAATTCACATTTAAATCTGCAGATACTAAATGGATTGTAGTTCGGTGACAAATACAATCTAGACAAGCAACCTTACAAATTGACTCCTCTGCCAGGCTTTTCGAGAAGCAAAAGCCTGAGCTTAAATTGCAAACAAATTCCATGAATTCGCAAGAAAAACTACTTTGAAAATTGTGTGAACAAAAATGTTTGACTATGCAAAAGGAAGGGGCTTGGGTGCAAACAAAGAGAACATAAATAAAGTACATTGCTAAAATAAATCTGAAAAATATGTTTTCACACTTCCCTGGGTAGAGTGAATTTTTCAATTAAAATTTAAAGCAATTTCGCAATGGAGTTCTTGAGCATTAAGATTAAAGCTAAGAATTAAGAAAGATAATTACATGTCGCTCTGCAGATGTATTTATGAATATTTTAATTATTTTCAATATCTGTTAAATCTTAATTTATTGCAAGAAACATCTTAGCTTACTTTAAAGTCAGAACTAAGTCTGCTTATGCAATAAAATATAATTCAACACAGTACTTTTGAAAAGATTTCAAGCAGTTGTTCCGGTTTCAGTAGGTCCAAGCATTAGTTCGACCTTACTTTAAAATAAGGAAAAGCCAAACAAATGCCTAAGCTTACAAATACCATGCAAATATTTTATGCATGCACACACCGCTTTTTCTACGCAATTGTTTGCCATTTAATTATGTGTTTTATCTTAGTATTTCATTAGGTTTACGGATGATTGCGCAATCCGAATTAGATTCCGGTTACCGCAGCACCAAAATATTTACTTTGCAGTGTTTATTTAATGTTAATTTAATATAATCAATTATGTGGGTTTTACAAAGCTGGTAAACTAGCCCTTTTTTTTGGTAAACGACTTTATTTGGGTTTTATATATTGCTTTGCAATGCAAACAATGGAATTATTTTGCTGATGCAGCTGATAAACGGTATTATATATTTAAATTTATCCTATGGAAATGAAGGATTATCCCGCATCCTGATACTAAAATATTATAGCAATAAATTGGTAATTAAAGTTTACCCTAAACCGATAATTACAAATTCATGATTGTCCTATTAGGACATGGGGTAAAGTATGGCTTTTAAACAAAATAAGGTACAAAATCTTGCCTTAAGGGTGTCAAGAACACTAAGCTTTAGGCGCTTTTCAATTAACAAAAATTTATTGAATGAATCATTAAAATAACAATTAATTTTCATCGACTCCGGTATCCATTATTGCGGTTATGGCCGCAGCTCCCAGTCGGGTCATAATCGAGAGCACTTGCCACCGAATATGGCCGGAACCATAATGCCAATTGGTGTGATGTGGGTGCAATTTGTGCATTGTTATGTTTCTGGGGATATCTGCTGTGCATACACACTCGCGCCTGCCAATTGTTATTATTTTTCTGTCAGTTTTTGCATTTTACAGAAACGTTATAATCCCAACGCCCCTGCACGCACACTCGCACAGAAACATGTCGATCGATTGCAGTTTTAATTAATGCAAAAGCAGCAGCAACCATTTTTAATGTGACATTTGAACATGTTTGCGGTGGCCATGGAAATTAAGAGGATTCCATTTAATTGCCCATGAGCGGGTAGGTTCAGTTGCCTTAGTTGTCTTTAAGGATGTCCATTTGCAAAAGGCACAAAATTTTACGATGCTATCCGCGGGAGTTTCACCAATTTGTTTTGCTTTTTTTGCATAAATTTTAATGGACCGCCTGACTAAATATTTATGCTACACACAACGGCCCATTGCACATTTTGGCCGGGCTGGGGGGATTTTTTCAATGGCTGCGCTCGCCTGGCCCGTTCTCTCTGATGGCCTTTTGGTTATATTTATGAAATTGCCTCTCCGGACTATCAAGCGTTCACGAAAGGCAGAATGCGTTTTATATCGGTTCAAAGCGACTTTTAAATGAACTTTTAGGAGAAGTATAGCTTTGATTAATTTTTTATTTATCTGAAGAATGATTTATTTCGATATTTTCACAAAATGGTTTCTATTGAAGCAGAGTTTGGAATGTTGATATGAAATGCGATGCAAAGCCTTCAAGCCATGATTTGGTTTTTAAAAAAAAACCAGAAATAATGGTTAGTTCTTCAGACATTTGGCCTTTTATAATACAACAAATATAAAATTAAAAAAATAAACTTCGTACAGGGGAAATACTAAAAAGGTTTCTTGGAAAAGGAAAAGGCATTTTAACCCAAAAAAATGATATGCCCAGGAATGATATAGCCCTGTGACCAGCCAATTCGCTGCCCAGTGTTTGTTCTATTTTATTCAGTTGGTCTGCTTGTCTTTACATATTTCAAGTTAATGCTATTAAATGGTAATACTCGCACGTTCCACGCATTTGGGCCAAATGGGTCGTTGACCCAGGCTCCGGTGAATTGGAGCATTGAGGGGCGAAAATCTGGCAGAACAGGTGCATTTCCCCTATTTGTGCGCATCCAGTTGTGCGAAATTGTGCCGTTAAAAATTTGTTTTGGCTTACATTATTTATGCCTTTTGTAAATGAGTCCGAGCAGGCTCCGGTTGGGGTGCCCATTCAAAAACGGGGGAGTCCCGCACGGCAAAAGGTTGCAAATTTAAGTTGCTTAGCTGTTAATGGAACTAAACCACATTCGAGCTTATAGTTTGCAATTATGTTTTACTAGAATGCCTCGTTTATACTTTAAGTATAAATTGCTCTTGGAAAAATCTCAAATAATATTTTGAAAAATAAAAGAGGATACATAAAAATCTCGTTCATATATTCATGACATTTTTAAAGATAATACCACAGCCCCTAATTCAATATTGCAGCTGAGTTACCCTTCTGCGATTCGCCAAACAAATACAATTACTGCGCTGAAATTGGAAATTACAAAACGATTGCAAATAGAACAACAACGAATAACTGTTGAATAATAAAGTGTATGCAATGAGAAATTCCCCACGACAGGCAAACAATAAAATTGCAATAAACAACAAAACAAACATTTGGCAAACACAGCAGGCACCAAAAAAAAATGTTATTAACACAAATAGAAAATAAACAAAAGGCTAAAGTGAGGGGAGCGACATTTTGGATTTCGTGTGTTTGTTTTGTGTTTATTTTTTTTGGTGAATGTGTGTGTCCCACAACCGGGGTGAAAAATAAGCAACAAAAAAGAAATTTGCATAATGAGGCTATTATAATTTCAATTAAAATTTCTCTTTACCAGGATTTTTTCGGCCTTTCTCCCCTATGGAAAAACCCGGTGCATGACTAACGACCGCAGAACTACAACAAAAACTGAAAATGAGTTTAGGCACACTCCAGCCGTGGGCACAACCAAATCTACAACAAACACCAATCGCTTTAATTACATTATAAATTATGCAAACAAACTGTAGGGTAAAAAAATGTGTGTTGGAAGAGGGAATTTCAATGAATTGGGTCGATCGTCGATAGTGAAATCATAATTTATGTTGGATCACACTTGGCAATAAGGTGTCAGGCAATACAAAACGGTATTAATATTTATAAAAGCTAAAATAATTGACTTGGGCGTTGATAGCTCCCCTCTCTTATTTTCCTTAAAAGTGAAAATATTTCCTTCTCTTGAGAGTCCAATACTGAACACACAACCTTCTTGAGGATCTGCTTTAAGGGAGGAGCCCAATGTTTGAGTTGGCAAAACAAGTAATGCCAAACCGCAACATTTGCATAGCCCCTTGCCCTTCTCTTCCCCTCTGTCACTCGCAACCGGAAATAGCTGGAAAAATAAGTAAAAATAAAATAAAAATGGCCGCTGTACAGTTGGCTGCCATATTTCGAAGCCTGCCAGTGTCAATGCAGGCGAATGTCATAAATTTTGCATGCAGACGAAGGAGATGCAGGCCCGCCCCTTAACCCATTCCCTCCTCGGCAAACACAGCGTACAGCGTGCACCAATCCCACCACCCACCTGCCACCACCCCTCCGTAGCAACTGCGTCGCATAAATTTCGTTCCAATAAATTTAAATTAGCAGAGCAGTACAGTTACACGAGACAGGGCCGCCAAGTCTGCTGCACACAGTATTTATGGCACCATTCCGGGGCTTCTGCGGGGCCGACTCCGGCGGAATGGGTGAGTGGGGGGGGGGGGGCGAATGAAGGTGTGACAATGTAATGAGTGCGGTTCTGCGGCCAGTGTAGCCACACCTAAGCACATTATGTTGTTGCTAATTAGAGTTGTCTTTCGACGGGACAGCCACCTACATATATCCTTGTACAGAAATTTATGCACTGGAAGAAAGCACTGTAAAATATAGTTTAACTTTATTATTTCCACATAATGGTGTTCCAAATAATCCTATTAATATTAGTCTTTTTAGTAAACTTAATACTTAACTTGGTATAAGAAAGCCTAAAATTATCCACTACGGCCAAACTTGTTTCCAAAATCAAATAAAAATCATTATGGTATAAAACCTTCACGGATAATTAGAGCAAACGGGAAAGAATATAATATTTATACTATACATTTACCAAACAGCAGGAATGATTTTGTCTTATCCTTTGCTATTTTAAACAAAAAACAGACACTAATTGAACTTGTTGGAAGCCAAAGGGGTTAACAACACAAAAAATAAAGGTTATTTATTCTCAAAATCTGACAGTGAACTTTAGCGTGACGACATACTTTTTTTTTGACTCAGAGAAGCAGAGTTTTTCTTATTAAATTGAGTTCCTGATTTGTCATATGCCAAATCAAATAAAAAGAAAGGAATGACCATGTATTCTTCATCGTGAAATAGAAAAGTCAGATCATATTCCACTCTGGCAGCATTAACTATTAAGGAGGCAGCCTCGACGATGTCAAGCAAGTAATTTCTCAGATTGCAAATGACTTTTCAATTCTTTGCAAATGTAAATTGTAAAGTGAAAGCCCCAAGTGTTGGGGCCTGTAAGTTGTGACTTCTCCTAAATGCAAATTGCCGGAGCCCCACCAGAGTCATCAATATAAAGCAGCCACAACCGCAGGCAACTAATGACAATCAGCACAAGTAAGGCGAAATGGAGTTTAGTGCTGACATTTTAAATGCACTTAAGGATAGTTTAGTATGCATATTTATTATACAATTACTAAATGGGAATCTAAATTATTTTTAAGATTATTAAATTATACAATTATTAACATTTTATTTATGTTAACCGTTTTCTTACAATTTTTCAGTTCCCTAATAATTAATAATAATGTCTTCAACTTAACTAAAATCTGAGCTTTTAAAATGCTTATACAAAAATCGGCCTCATTCAGTATAAAATACTTTTCGCCAGGGTATAATGAACCATAGAACATTGCGCAGAGTTCCCCTGCTGCTTGCTGGCCAGCAAAATAGTCCCAAATGTCCGAGGAGCGAAGCCACCAACGCAGCAGTTTATCACTGTGAGCAAAGGACGTATCCCAGCCCAGGCCAGCCCGACTGCAGCCATCTCCTTTGCAGCTGCCGAATCAGCAGTGAAGGACAACGATGTCAGCAGCAGCAGGAACAAAGGCTGACCTCCGCCGCCAGCGTCCATTCCATTCCATTTATAAACCACCAAAACGAGACTATGACGCCGACGACGACAACGACGAGCATTGACCAGGATGTGAGACTGAGAGTGGGAGGACTGGGAGTGCAAGAAAATGCCACAAAACTGTTTGGTTTCGGCTGCTTCGCCCTGCGCATCCGTTTCTTGCATTCCCAGGATCCTCTAAACAGGAACAAGAAAAACAACGGACCAAGTCCTGACAGCTGACATCGTGGAGATGAGCGAAGCTAGGGGCGGACAGCGGAAGGAGCAGCCGAAAAATATTCAGTGCCCATTGTTGGTCCTGAATGCTGGAGATTCTGCATGGGGCAGTTGAAAAGTAAAAGTTCGTCATTCAATCTATGCGTGTGCTTGAATTCAACCACGCCTCTTTGACAACTTTGGCCAGAGAGAAGTACTAGGAAAATGTTGGATTTACATCTGAAACGGGCTCTCTTGAATTTTTAGTTTATTTAAGCAAGAAGCCTGACTTAAATCTTGTAAAATCCAAAGTGTCCATGCTCTTACAATGTCACTCTCTGGCATTTGATTATCCTTTTAAAACAATCTCTCAGTTCGCTTCACCTGACCCGCATTACTATAAATATGCATTCGTTTCAAGGATAGCTCTCAAGGAGCGCTGCCGACCTGACCTATTCCAAGCCCTGGCAACGGGATCTGAGGCCAGCAAAGCGTGAAATTTCAATTTAACCCATTAATAAACCCAGCTGAAAATTTCCAGCGAATGCAATCAGAAGCAGAAAGAGAAAGACACAAAAATAGACAATAGTCAAAGGCGGAGGAGACCTGCCCCCACCAACTATTCAGATTCTCGTCCACATCCACCTCCGCATAGCCATTCCCATCCCCAAGCACTTCTCTAGCCAGCTCTTTTGGTTAGTCATCTCTGGGAAAGGCAGCGGCCACAAAACAACTTTGGACTACATTTCACAAGAGCCGTACTCACACACACAAATAGAAAGAGGGAGGAGGGAGAGCCAGCCACGCCCACAATTTAGACAATTTCACACAACAGAAAGGGCTGGGGGGTAGGGGAGGGCTACACTTCCGTTTCCGCTAGCTTGCACTGATTGTTTTATATCCTGTCAGAGGACACGCCGTTGCCGAAATTCACAAACTTGTTTTGCGCTTTCTTGGCGACTTGACTAAGGAGCGGCCCAGTGCACTCAAAGAATTTTCGATATAACAATAATATTAATAATCTTTTTTAGAATACAATATAGGAAAATATAAGGAAAGTTTATATTAACTTAATAACAGCTTAAGGAAGACCTTTATACTCAAAAAAGTATAGTTTTCTTCAAGAACTTCCTTTGTTTGCATTATTATATGTAGCATTGTATTTCTAGACACAGAAATTCATATCACGTTTTCTTCAAGTGTAAAATAAGGCTAGCAGCGAGTTTGTTAGTTGGCGGATCGGCGGGATTCGGGTCCCTTGACTGTCGTTGCATTGCTGCGGCAT
Source organism: Drosophila ogumai (assembly GCA_018904815.1). NCBI lineage: Eukaryota > Metazoa > Arthropoda > Insecta > Diptera > Drosophilidae > Drosophila > Drosophila ogumai. The sequence goes on along the minus strand of JAEIIJ010008638.1, from coordinate 7,705 downwards.
TTGAATGCGGTCCTCGTCCAGCGGGGTCCTGCGAGAGAGCCCAGCATCCTTGCATATTTAATCAAAGTGAATTACAAATGCCACCAGACAATGACAGTGGCAACTTGGCAAATGACGACGGAGTCGACGCCTCTTACGCCCCGTCCTTATCAATTTGAAAGTGTTATATATAACGCCCGGACCAGCGCCAGGATAATGTTTTGTTGCCGGCTGAGCAGAAGGAAGGGAGGCACTGCGACGCGGTCCGAAGCGTTGTAGCCTGTAATTTGCGTTGGCAAGATCAAAAAGCATTCAGTTAATAATAAGACGAGCAGTCCATTATTTAACCATTGATGGGGGCCGAACACTTGGTGAGTCCTTCCAGCCAGGACACCCCGCCCCGCTGTGCTTCCCCAACGGACAAAAGTTAATTTATTTCTTTTTTCACAGCTCCTTCTTGAGGGCCCCCAAAAGAAGAATGTATTAAGAGACCGACGGAAAGTTAACTTTATGGTCTGCACCTTTTTCCCTCGAACAGGAAAAGTAAGTTTCGACTTCCCTTACCTTTGCTCTTAGGGGGCTTCCCCGCCGCTTAGCCCAATCTTAGCCCCGGGGGCGACAGTTTAATAATTACTCATTTTGCTTTTTTACCAAATTTACCAAATTACTTTGTGAAAAATGGCAAAGTTGAATGCAAAACGGTTTCCATTTTCTATACGGACCTTTCTGCTTTTATTGTCGTGGCTTGTACTTCATTTACCCTTTTCTTTTAGGGCTTGATAAGATTTCCAATTGTTTTTTGGGGTTTCCATTTTTTTATTTTACAATTTTGTATTTAATTAAAAAGGTCTCGACCTTTTAAACAGTTTCTAGGAATCTCAAACACCTTATTGAATTTGTTGGACTTTAAAAATATTTAGAAATTAAATAGAATGTTTTTCTTCATTTTAAATGTATTTAATTGATGGTCATGCGAATGAAAAGCTGAAAAATCAAAGTCAAGCGCGTGGCAAATGTAACTCTATTTATCCACAACAAAAAAAGTTCCGAAGGAGAGAAGGAAACAATTTGTTCCCCTGACGCCGCCCTCTCAAAGTCCACCTTCCCCCAAAAGCAGGCATAATTTTTGACGCATAGAAATTTGTCTGCATTTCAAATTCAAAATAGTTTGGGCCCACCACGAGCGTATGGAAAGTCCCTTTGGGTGCAATAAGCACGCCAGATAAAAAAAGAACCCAAAGAAATGAAACTTTCTAGTCGGGCCCAAGGAAGAATATTTATTTATGCACTGCGGTGGGTCGGTATCGTTTTATGGACTTTGATTTTATGACTACTGCATATTTGCCATGCGAAACCCGAGGAAGGTCCCAGCCAGCACTTTTCCCGTTTTCCCTTTTCAGGGCTGTCAGCTGCTGCGGCACTTTCAATTAACCCCTTTGACATTGAATTCACTTGATACCGAAGGAGCTGCTCTCACTGGCTTAAATCGAGATTAGAATGCTGGAAATTTAAGACCACACCCCAACCCACTCCGCCCCCGGGCCGAGCCCCTCTGTATAATTTAATAAGCTCCTCCGTGTAACCAACTCGCAGAGCTTGACTTCTCTTTCCTGGCACATCGCCCGGCTTAAGCCTATAATTTACAATGTTTCGGCTCGTCTTGACTTCGCATCCCTCTCCTCTCAAAGAAGGGCTAAAAATTAACATTTCTTTGCCGTCGCTTACAATTTTGGGCCAGCATTTTTTAACTGGAAATTAAAGTGCGCGCAAGTGTAATTAAGTAGCTGCTCAAGTAATACGAGCAAATCCCTTCCTCGGCCATTTCTCACCAGGCCACTCGACTGTAAATGGGTTAAACTCTTGGGATTTATGACAATTTTTTAATTAGTTGACGCTGCCTTCGGGACGGGCGTATTAATCAAAATCGTTTGCGCGTAAACAAACTTTTTTCTATGCCCTGATTGCTTATGGAATTTGAGCAAGCTGTTATATGCATATGGAAATTTCCACTCCCGACTCTCAGGTATTTGTTCGAAACTTCTGGCTAAAAGTTTGAGCATTTTATTTTCATTTCAGTTGTTCGAAGTTTTATAGAATTTTGTGGCACACAAATTCTTTGCCATTGATTGGAAATTTACAATAAAATAAAATGAAAAAAAACGAGAGGCGACGAAGTTGCCAACAATCAAACATAATTGTTCACAAGTTACCCAATGAAATGTTCATGCAGGTAAGGAAAAGTTAAAGTTAGATTGTATACCTAGGAATATTTAAGCTGAGCTACAGAAAACTTGATTAATAACTTACCTCAATAATTTTATTTGCCTGGGCATCATGTATTATAATGTGTCCATATCCAAGCCTCCGGGTTATTAAATTTTTTAATGTAAACATAAGGAAAGGGGGCTTAGATTGTGCACCCACAGCCTTTATTGAGCAATTCTGGGGAATAAAGTAAATAAAATAACCCAAATAAGCCGACAGAGTACATAAACAATTTCCTTCTAAATACGGAAGCCTTCTGTTAAACAAGAGGCTTAGACAAAGAATTTGATAACTCACAGTTTATTGCACATTTATAAAAGCATTAGTAGATGAATTTTAATATTGTTATAGTTAAATATTAAGCACACACTCTGAATTATACAAAAATATAAATTAAGTCTGGAACACGTGCTTATTGTCGAAAGAAACGCTAGCAAGAAGAAGATCTGTCTAGTAGGGATGCAAAAACATCGATACCACTATCGATAGTATCGATGTTTTTTGAAAAGGGGATACATCGATGTATTTTATCCCACATCGATGTTTTTGCATCTCTAGGAGGATTCCAGCAGCAGAAAATTTCACTTTAACCCGACGGCTGTAATCGTATTTATTAAATAAATATAAGTAAGAATATATAACATACATAAAAGTTTAAAACAGTGCTATATGGTAAGACATTTGTTCGATTTTAAAAGAGTTCCTATGCATTCCAGCTTCGTAATGCGAGTCAGAAGGTCTGTTTAGCAAGGCAGGCCAAGTTATATAGGACCGTCGCACTCGGCTTTCTCCATCTGCTGTCGACAAGCTTTTGATTCTAAACAAAAACCAACACATAAATACAATTGAAATGTGATAAGAAATTATTTTGTTGATTCGTGTGTTTCTACATATCTACTGTCTTTGCACAGAGTTGCATCTGGTTCCTATCGATGCGCTTACAGCTCGCAAGCAGTTCAAGCAGTTTCTGTTAACTGCGCGCGCAGCTTAAATTGAAATGTTAACTTGACTGCACTTTAGTCCGAATCGCTAAGTACACGTTTTAGCTCCTCTAATGGGGCAAATGCATGAACTATAACCCCCATGTGCTTGCTGGTTTTGGCATGTTTTAACCCGCGCTCTGATATTAAATCAGACGTTATAACAGATTCGAGACCGCACTCGGAGTACATCATTAAAAAGCAATTACACACGAATCACGAAACAGCTGTCCGCGATGAGTAGTCTGCGTCGTCGCTCTCCGCTTATCAGTGGGTATTCTACTTCTATACGTTCGGTGCCCTTCCCGCGCTCCACAACCGTATGTGTTTCGGCACCACAGCTCACATTGCGATAAGCGCCGGGCGTGATGATTATGGCGGCAACTGAATTGGGGCTGCTGTGGGTTGTACTCGCAGTCGAACTGATAGATCGGATTGTACGGTTCTCGGTGCCTCAGTGCCTCGCTTCAGTTGTTCCCTGTCGATCGCGGCCGGCGGAAGTGTTGCGATCCCAATCGTATTGTAATCGGGAACTTTGACTAAGTAATATAGTGTTGAGTCTAGAGGGAGTCGCGAGTCATGGAGGTCCGAGTAGGCGTGGCCGATCTGCTAAAAATGGGCACCAAGTAGGTCACAGTGTAAGCTTACTGAGTTCAATAAGAATTCCTCCTTATTCACGCAATCAAGGGATTCTACTCACTCACTCTTGGGTTTTACTCCATTGAATGAACCACATAAAACACGTACAGGTCGATAAGGTTTATTGTGGCTTAAAATAATCACAAATAGTTTGACTGTTTGACTCCAGATTAGGTGCTAGTTCAAGTGCATTATTTTTATTTTCGGTAATTTGTTTAATCACGGAATGCGAATATAGAATTCATATTTGGGTAAATAATGAGCTTTAAGCACAGCAAACAATATAAACATTTGTATATTTGTAATTTAATGTATTAAAAGAATAACTGTGTGCAATTAAAGCTTTACCCAACTCCGTCGATTGCTATTAAAGTCTCTCCTTAAGTGCAGAGAAAAAATTTATAGGAAAAGCCACCCATAGAAAACTATATAAAATATTGAATTGTTTTGGTTTTTAATGAATTCATTATAATTACACTTCTTTGTGTTCCCAGGCTCATTGGCCACAAGATCGTCCAGTATCGCCTGGCAACCAAACAGACTAAAGTGGTCTGTACAAGAGATGGCCAGGTGCGAGGACTTCGTCGCAGGACGCTTTACGACGACGAGTTCTACTTCGCCTTCGAGGGAATCCCCTTTGCCCAGCCGCCAGTCGGTGAGCTGCGATTCCGGGCCCCGCAACCGCCACGTCCCTGGGTCGGAGTGAGGGACTGCACTTACTCGAGGTCGAAGCCAATGCAAAAGCACTTTGTTCTCAGCATCGTTGAGGGCAGCGAGGATTGCCTGTACCTGAACGTGTACAGTAAGCGACTCAAGTCGGACAAGCCGCTGCCCGTAATCGTGTGGATATATGGTGGCGGATTCCAGATCGGGGAAGCTGCCCGAGATTTCTATAGTCCGGATTACTTTATGAAGCAAGACGTAGTGGTTGTTACTTTCAATTACAGAGTGGGCGCACTGGGTGAGTTACCAATAAAAGAAATGAGTTTAATAATGGTGCAAGAAAACAGTTTAAACTTAAAATAGTATTTTAATCATCTTTATAAAACACTCTGGAATCCAAAAGCAAGCATATAAGTAAGAAATATATTCAAAAATAAAATATTTTGACGATAAAATATAAGATTTGCCTACGGGGCTAAAGTTCCATCCTAGCATAAACACTTTTTACTTTTATTGTAGCCACTTATTCTTTCTTTTTAAATAGTTTCATACTTCCCTCAAAGGTTATAACATAATAAGTCTTTCCGGAGGAAAAAAAAATAATTTCAATAACAACAAGATCAAGTTTAACTTGTACATAAGAAACAACAATAAGTCATAGCTTATTACTCGCCATGTTGTTGTTGCAACAAGTAATTCTGTTAACTGAAAAATATATATTCTGAGCCAGTTTGTAAGCTTTAGTTTAATTAATTTAATGGGATCAGAAGTCGGAGATACATCAGTTTCGATTATATAAAAATTTCCTCTTGCTCCGTAGTTGTCCGCCACCTTCACAGCCACCCAAGTCAATTTGATCGGAAATAATTCACAGACCGTACAGATTAATTGCACACTGCTGCCACTTTCCAGTCATAAAAGCATTTGCATTACTATTAGTGTCTTAATATCTGTCATTATTTCCTGAGGAGAAAACCGCAGTCACATGTAATTACACAGATCGACAAAACACAAAAATCAATGCTAAGCGCCAACATTCGAAAAGGTCATTGTCCGCAGATTGTTTATATAAATCGGAAACTTTTGAGTATTAAAATGTTTTAAAATATAGGATAGTTTGTATTATTGTATAGCACTTTCCAAACGGTTTATTTATGAAAATTAATTATTTTTTGTACATTTCAAAAGCAATTAAATATATATAAATAAATATCAAAATTTAAAGGGGTAAAAAAATGGATTAAGCGTATTTTTGTAGATCAGTGTTGTTTGAGAAGATATTGTTATAAGCTTACGTGATCAATCTTTAAAAAATAATTAAGTTGAAGTCTTCATGTAAGCATATATCTCATTCATTTAAATTAAACTATTATTTATTAAACACTAAAAAACGTTATTCTAAAACCCCTTTTTGGACACAAAAATTCAAATTTTGTAAATATATAACAGATTTAAATTAAAATTTTAAACAAAAATGTTCACTTATACTATTTTCTTGTTTAGGTTTCCTGAGCCTCTCGGATCGCGACCTCGATGTGCCGGGCAATGCTGGCCTAAAGGACCAGGTGATGGCCCTTCGTTGGGTCAGCCAGAATATTGCGCAGTTCAACGGAGATCCCCAGAATGTGACGCTGATGGGGGAGAGTGCGGGGGCTGCATCCGTCCACGCAATGATGACCACCGAGCAGACGCGGGGACTCTTCCACAAGGCCATCATGCAGTCGGGCTCCATGTACTGCGAGTGGGCCAACGAACCGAGGGGACTATGGGCCTATCGCCTGGCCTGCCTGCTTGGCTACTCAGGGAGTGACAACGAAAAGGAGGTGTTCCGGTTTCTCCAGCGAGCATCTGCGTCTGAAATGGCCTCCAAGGCTATCGATTTGATTTCGCTGGAGGAGCGACGGGAATACGTTCTGTTTCCCTTTACGCCCGTTGTGGAACCCTATATAACCAGGGACTGTGTGCTGCCCCGACCCCACAGGGAAATGCTGCCAGCAGCCTGGGGCAATGACCTGCCCCTGATCTTGGGAGGAAACTCCTTCGAGGGCCTCTTCTCCTACCAGAGCACCCTGCACGACGAGGAACACATGCTAAGCGCCTTTGAGGCCCTCATTCCGCGCGAGATCAGGGAGAGGCGCTCTCCGTCCCAGATTAAGGATCTGCTGCGCCAGTTCAAGGTGGACAACTTCGAAGATGCCACCAGAGGTCGGATGGAGTTCAACGAGTGCCTTCACATACTCTCCGTGAAGCACTTTTGGCATGGAATCCATCGCACTATCCTTGCCCGCCAGCAGTACGCCCCCACAACGCCCACATTCCTGTACCGCTTCGACTTGGACTCGCCGCACTTCAACCACTTCCGGCAGGTGATGTGCGGTAGGCATGTCCGCGGAGTTAGCCATGCGGACGATGTCTCCTACCTGTTCTACCACGTGCTGGCCACCAAACTGGAGAAGTCCTCCCTGGAGTACCAGACCATCGAGCGGATGGTGGGAATGTGGGTGGCGTTTGCACGAAATGATAATCCCAACTGCGCGCAGATCTCGCCGATCTTATGGGACGCTTTGGACGACACAGGGCCTCAGATGTGTCTAAACATTGGAAAGCAGCTGGAGTTTATAAAACTTCCGGAATCCAAGCAGAATCGCGTGTGGGACAGGTTTTACGAAAAGCACGATTTATACTAGGGAAAAATGTGTTTTTTTTTTTTGTATATAAAAAGTAACTGGTTTGATGTAGTCAAAAGAATATTTGTTGAAAATAAAATGAAAATGTGGGTGGCATTCGGCCAAAACAATAATCCCAACTGCCCCCAGGTCTCGCCGGTCTACTGGAGAACTCTGGATGACAAAGGGTCCCATATGTGTCTAAACATTGGGGAGCAGTTGGAGTTCAAAGAAATACCGGATTCCAGGTAGAACCGAATTTGAGATAGGCTTTACTAATAACACGGCTCTAGTTTAAGCCGAAAGAAATGTTTATCTATGTATATTTCTTTTTTTCATAATTTGTTTGCTAAGATATCGGTTTTGCATTAAAAGCTAAAAGAGAGCCTCATTGGGATACAAGGAGTCCCACATTGCCATCGAGTCGGCTTCTGGCAGAACCCTCATGTCCAACTCTTGGCTGATGTTGAAGCACCGCTCCACTCCGCTTTCCATCCGCTGGAGAGGCTCCCA
>JAEIIJ010008637.1:0-20742 GCA_018904815.1 Drosophila ogumai | reverse complement strand
CTAGTTTTTATAAGGTTAACAAATCTGCATACTTAATATTTGTTTATTTTAACTTTCATTATTTTGCAGATTTTGACGATTTTAATGATGTAGCCCCTTAACTTTTTTTTTGAGAAAATTGCGATATTTTCATTTTTGGTGAAAAATTGCATTTAAAATTCTAATTATTTAATAGCGAAAGGTTTATAATTTTTTTAAATCCATAAATCACTAAAATATAAAAATACTCGTAAGAAATAAAATTATTAAAATACTTAAACTAAATATGCTGATTTATTGGCAAAATAAAAACTACCACAGAAATGCTTTCCGAATTGAAATAAATGCAGTTTTGGCTTAATTATAATTTAATGGTCCACTCTAAAACCCAAATAAACGAAATACAAATAGTTCCAAATTGCCAATCACTTGTACTATTTAAAATGTCCATCCCTAATCAAAGTTCATTCATAAGCTTTTTATGGTGTAATTGCCAATAAATAGCTGCAGTTTCTTAAAGAAGTCCCCAACAACCCAACAAAACCCATGGAGTCAAGAGCTAATATTTTTTGTATTGGGCCAGAGACCACAGAAACTTTGGATAAGGCGGCCAAGTTAAAGAGGGAAAGGAAGAAGTTTCATGAGAGGTTTACGAAACGTTTACAAAAACTTCTACTTTCGGGATCCAAACCTCTAAAAGATAAGCCCGATCCGGATGTGGTTGAGAGATTTTGTGCTACCAGTACTCGCACTAAGGGCCAACAGCATTACGAGTTTCGGCCAGATGATTATACAAAAGGAATTGTCCTTTCCGGGCCAGCTTTTGATCCCAAGGGCCTAATCTCAATAGTTAAAGAAAGGATCGGCAAAGAATACTGGATAAATGGGAACGTGATTAAGTACCATAACAACTCTATTGCCGAGATACAAGAACTGGTGTGGGATTGCATTTTGGTTGAGGATTCGCGAATATACAACTACTTGCAGTATTTGGAGGAAAGTCGTGGAAGAAATTAATTATCTTATTTATTTATTAAATATTAGGTCCACTCTAAAAACAAAATCATACGGGAAAACTTGCCATCTCTAATACACCAGTTTGTTTTGAGCTTTTGGCTGGGCAACTTTAGCAATGATTTCACTTGTAAATAAATAAAACCCCAACCTCGAAGACTTCGGACGATATTGCTGCTAGACCAAGTAAGTTAAGAGAATATCTTAAAGTGATAACATTTTAAATGATATAAAACATATTTCAGAATGACTTCAACATCGAATGTTTTAGCTATTGGAACTGAAACCAGTGTGCCTCTGGACGAAGTCACAATCTCTAAGAACAAAAAAGCATTTTTCCAATCTGATTTTGAGAAACGAATGCAGAAAATTCTACTAAATGGTGGCAGCCCGCTAACAAAAGAACCCGATGAAAAGTTAATGCAAAGAATTTCAGCTTCTGAGTTGAAAAAGAAAGACGGCCAACACTATTATGATTTTGCTGTTGATAAGAAATGGGAATGGTTCATGGATGTGTTGACATTTGAGCCCAAAGGAGTTCTCAGGCGTCTTCACAATAAAATCAGTAAAGAACACTGGGTTACCGATAATGTGGTAAGATTCGACAAGAACTCAAGAGATTTCCTACTAAATACGGTCTGCAATGCCGCTGATGAGGTGGAAATGGAAATCTATCAATACTTGTGTTATCTAAATTCTACAAATAAGTGAAACGGTGTGAAATATACATGTACCTATAAGATACATTATTATTATTACATTATTTTTAAGTCCATCCTAAACAAACATATGTCTTTTGCCATTCGCCAGTATTTATAAACAATAAACCCATCACTAACTTTGTGCTTTCAAGCTTTCTTGTGAAACCTATTTGATTAGTAAACAAATAAAAGAACTGCTTATAAAAGTTAGAAATATTATTTGGAAACTGTTTTATAATGACTTCAAAATCCAACATTTTGGCTATCGGAACTGAAACCTGCGAAATTCGAAAAGAAACTCAGATTCGTAAGAGTAGAACGCCGTATTTTGAAGACAACCTGGAGCAGCACTTGGAGCAGCACCTGCAGAAACTTCTCCTGGACGGAGCCAGACCACTAACCACCGTTTATGAAGATGGATCAGTCCAAACCTTTTCAGCCAAGGACTTAAGGAAAAATGGGCGATATTATTACGAGTTTGGTCCGGGCGATAGGATAAATGGCTGGATGATAAATGGGCCTGCCTTTGAGCCCAAGGGTGTTTTGAGGCGTGTCAAGGAAAAGGTCAGTAAGGATCACCGATAATGTGGCAAGATATAGTAAAGATTCCAGAGATTTTATACTTCAAACGGTTTCCAAATCCTTAGACGAGGAGAGTGCTGACATATATCAATACTTGCGCTATCTGAATGATAATTTTAATAAAACTAGATCATAATATTGTAGCAGGTCCACCTTAATTTAAAAAACAGTTGCTAAATACCATTCACCCAAAGTTGTCAACAAAAAAGTGCCATCGCTAATGTTGTGCTTTTGAGAGCTTAAAATCATTTCATTTATAAATAAATATAAGCAATAAATACAGCAAAACACATCAGTTACTCGTAAGTTGAATGAGTATTACTTTAAAACTCTCCACTAATTAAGGTATTTTTCAGAATTTAACATGACTTCAAACTCCAGAGTTTTGGCTATTGCCACCGAGACCTCTGAATCTTCAGATAAACCTCCCAAAACCAGTAACCCAAAGGCATACTTCCAGTTTGACTTTGAGAAACACATGCAAAAACTACTTCTAAATGGCGAAAAACCACCAAAACTTGATGATACTGCCATTGAAAGATTCGCCGCCACGGAGATAATGAGACATGGCAAACAGTATTACGAGTTCGGGCCTGACAATTTTAAATCTGGAGCCATAATAAGCGGGCCTTCGTTTGATCCGAAAGGAGTCCTCCCACGGGTTAAGACCAGAATCAGCAAGGAGCACTGGGTTAACGACAACGTAATTCAGTATCGCAAGAATTCAATGCAATATATACAACAAATTGTTTCGGAGGCCCTACAAGAGGAAGAAATGGAACTCTTTGAATATTTGTGTTATTTAAATAAGAACTATAGTCAATGATTATCTGGTGTACATTAGTTTAACATTAAAAAAGCTTTATAAAAAATAAAAATAATATTTATAAAGAATGGGCACCCAGGTTTACTTTGAGCTTTTTGTTTGAACTTTTTGTGAAATTAATTACAACTGTCAAGCCATTCGTTCACTCAACGTTTAGTATTTTAAGAGCAGTCAGAAGAGAACAACTTACTTGTGAAGAACCAGTATATAAACCATGGATAAAGTAAACCCCGACACATTTCCTTCCGTTCTAAGTAAAATAATGCTAAAGAGCAGCATTCCACCTGTTCCCCCGGACGGGGATATTTGGGTTTACACCCAAATCCTGTGTTTCCTGTATATGGAAAAGCCTGCCACCCGGAAGCGCGTCTATCACATGTTCCTGTCCACCGAAAAGGACAAGCAAAATGATTACGATCGAGTACGCAAAATGTACGAGAATAGAAAGGACTTGCGGATAGTTAACCAGTTAACGGAAAACGCACTCTGTGCGAGGACTCTATATCGTAGGGTTCAGAAAATGTTTCCAGACGCTATTTGGAACAAACACGGAAATGTTTTCGAGGTGGAGATGAACGCAGAAACCGATATCTGGGAGATATCTAGAAGACTAAATGCGAAGCGCGACGAGGAGCATGAATTACTATTCAACTACATAAAGTATCTGAGCGTTACAAAGGGATGATAATAATGAATTTTAAGTTATAGTTGTGATACGATTAAAAATAAATAAAATAGACATTGTTATAATCTACAAACAAATGTATATTTTTTGACCATTCACCTGAAATTGTAAACAACAACCTATGACTAATGTAAAGCTTTTGATTTGAACTTTATGTGAAATTAAAACAAACCAAACTTTAGGTTTGCCGAACCATTTAGTATTTAAGCAGACGTTATAGAAGAAAGTACAAACAATAGAAGGAAGAGACATGGAGGCCAAAACTCAGGACGATAATAATCCCAGCCCAATGGCAGACTCTTCACCAGTGCTCAATATATCCGGAAAAGTGGAACCAAAACAAAGTCCTACCCGAGGGAAAAAGAAGGAGGTTTCTGTTCCTCCTCCCTCGAAACCTGTGATTGTTGTGGCCCCGAAAATCAGTCCAGCAACATTTCCAGTGATTTCCAGTAGAATCCTCCTTAAGGCAGACGTTCCACCAGCAGCAGTCCCCAAATTAAATCCATCATACTTTGACGAGAATCTGTGCTTTCTGTGCATGGAAAAACCGGCTACTAGGAAGCGAGTTTACCACATGTACTTCTCAAATGAAAAGGACCTGGAAAGGGACACGGAGCGTATGCGAAAAATATACGAGAATAGAAAGGACCTAAAGATTGTTGATCGGACATTCATGCTAACACTCTGTGCCCGATCCCTGGGCCACAGAGTTCAGGAGAAATTGACCGATGTGGTTTGGAACAAGCAGAAAAATATTTTCGAGACTGATTGGATTGGAGAAAGGGATATTTGGAATCTTTCGGGGAAAATATACGAATTGCAGTACGAGGAACTGGCAAAGCTGTTCAATTATATTAAATTTCTGAGCGCCACAAATAGCTAGATAATTTTATAAATAAATAAATGGTTTATAAGCAACACAATCTTGATTTCTTTTATACTTGTAATATGATTTTAGGGTTCACCCTAATCGATGTTGTTCACCTCCAAACAGTCAGCCATTCACAGTTACCGCCAACGTATCATCCCCAATTTTAAGCTCCAAAAGCTCCAAGCTTTACGTTGTGAAATATTTACCATTTCGTGTTTATACAAAACAATCCGTCCATTAAATATAGTTACTTCATCTCTGCAAATTTCAGTATTCCTAAAGACTTTTAAATACAAACTGCAAAACCTGCGCAAACCATGGAGGCTGAGGACCAGGACTTTCCACCATCACCATCTACCAGCGCCCCCAAGACTGAGTCACCGGTGCTGATTATTTCCGGAAGAGTGAAGCGCGATCCGGATGCCCCCCGTAAAAGAGGCAAAAAGAAGGCAGCTCCGGCTCCAGAAGCACCCAAAGTCAATCCCACGACATTTCCGGTGATTCTGAGCAGGATCCTTCTAAAGACCGATGTTCCACCTGAAAATGCACCAAAGATGAACGACGGTGACTACTCACAGAAGCTGTGTTTCCTCTGCCTCGAGAAGCCCGCCAGTAAAAAGCGCGTGTATCACATGTTCCTATCAAACGAGAAGGATCTGGGCAAGGACTATGACCACACCAGGCGGCTCTACGAGAACCGCAAGGAGTATAACTACGTGAACAACATCACCGTGGAATGTCCCTGTGCGCGAGCCCTGTACCGCCGTGTCCAGAAGGAGTTCACCGACGTTCAGTGGAACAAGCTGGGCAACGTTTTCGAGACGGACATGATCGGGCACAGAGATGTCTGGGGCATCTCCGACCGAGTGTACGCGATGCGCATCGAGGAGAACGAAAGGCTGTTCAACTACATTAAGTTCATGAGCTCAACGAAGGGATAAATACAAACTATATATTTAATATTTAACTTACGCCAACATTGTATTAGTTTCTTTGTATTAAACCGCTTTCTGTGATTACAGCAACTTCCTGTAGCTTATCTTGAACTGGGTAAACCCGTAGTGGCTCAGCAGCTGCTCCAGTATGTAGCCGTTTGCTGCAAAAAACACGGCACCCTGCAGTCCGATCCAGTAGAAGGTGTTCCACGTGCGGAACTCCAGCAGGTAGGCGGGCAGCAGCCACAGTCCCTGGACGAGCAGCCAGAGGATTAGCAGGCCGAAGCACCGACGCCACGAGAGCAGTTTGAAGTTGTTTAGGCACAGCGGCAGGATGGCCAAGTACCAGATGAAGTACTGCGATGTCACCACCGAGTTGTAGGTGACCACCACGAACGCCACGGCAAAGATGCAGAACGGCAACGTTTGCCGGAACTGGCCGAAGCTCAGGCTCAAGTACAGGATGAGCAGGAACTGCGGTGCCATCACCAGGAGCTTCAGGAAGAGCGAGGGCTCCACCGCGCTCGTGCCACTGCCCAGATACTGCAGCAGGAACTGCAGCGAGAAGTTGTGGCGCGGATCCTTGCGCACAAAGTGATACAAGTAGGCCTCATAGATGTACTCCCAGCCGTACATCCTGTAGAAGGCCCAGGTGAAGGCCACTAGGCTGACCAGGGTGCCGATGACCAGGCACAGCTGTTGTCTGTTGGGGCGCAGGACTTGGCCCAAAAAATCCCAAGGAGTTTGTGTGAGACGCGTGGACAGCGACAGATAGTAGGCCAGACTGAAGAGCAGAGGATAAAGCCGGAGGTGGATCACCAGGCCGTGGGCTAGGCCGGCACCGAAGATCAGCCAGTGGCTGTGTGAGCCCTTGTGCTCCGCCTTCAAAAGCAGATATATGGTCAGGATCACGAAGAAGCTCGAGAAGCAGTCGCCACTGCCGCGGGTGGATATCACAGCAGTGAGCGGATTGTACAGCCAGAAGCAGGCGGAGGCGCGGGCCAGGTTCTCCGGGTGACTGCGCTTGTCCAAGGCGTCCAGCGACTGATCCGACTCCTGCGGCCGGTTGAACTTGCTAAGCAGATGCTGCACGGTCTTCTGGTACTGGCTCTTGATCTCCATGCGCACCAGGCGGTAGATGAGCGTGGCGATGAGCAGGTCAAAGGTGGCGTACAGGAGCTTGCCCCAGGCGGGATGCAGCAGGATGTTGAGGGTCTGCAGGTACGCCATAATCGGGCTGTAGCGGTAGGTGTGCCTGGCGAAGGGCGTCTCCCCGGCCAGCACCTGTCGCGCCCCATCCGTGACCACTTTGTAGTCGATGTCTGTGTAGGGCACGGCGGACCGGCTGTCGTGTATTTGTCCGTAGCAAATCAGAGCGATGCGCAGCATCGCCGAGATCAGGATGTGGGTGCGAAAGCTGGTCTGTAGGATACGGCGACTAAGTCGCTGCAAGCCCGTAGCATTCGCTGTCTTCGCTTGCGTCATTTTCTTAGTTTTATTGATTGATTTTCGCTTACAGCTTGGTCTTCATCTCCTGGGCGCTTTTGCGAATGCAGGCGAGGAACTCCTTGAACTCGGCGTCGCAGATCTTGTGCTGCACGTTCAAATCCCGCGACACACACACCGCATACGCCGTGGCCTTGTCCGCGCACTTGGTCAGCAGGAGCGGGTAGTTGCGAAGACGTTGATTGGCCTTGCGCACCGATTCCATGCCGCTCAGCGCTTGTGCGGCGGCACCTTAACCTCCAGCGGCGGTAGAGGATCGGCAATAAAGCAGTCGTACAGGGGCTTGGAGAAGAACACCAGCAGGGAGCCGGTGAGGAAGGTAATCTGGAATAGGCGTGGATTGCGCTGGATCCACGAGCGCTTGGGCAGCACGGCCGTTCGCCGGCGTTGATTGTTGGCCTGTTGCTGCTGTTGCTTTTTGTCTAGCAAGTCTTGGATTTCCTTCGGTGGCTTGTATTGCGGTAAGGACATTATTTTTTACTGCCAAAAGCGGAGAATTAACGGTGAAGCGTGGCTTGAGAAGAACCCTGTTAAACTCACGACTTGCCGGATGGTTGCTTTTCCTCTGGCAAATAGCACTTCTCTAGATCGATTCCACTGCAGCAGACGGATACCTTATGCCACTTCAGACAGCACTGGCGCATATCCTCCAGGACATCCAGGCACTTATCCTCCTGGTAGTTATTCTCTGAAATCATCAATTCGCCGCATGAGCCGCTTACATAACTGTACAAAATACGCTCATTGGGATTACTTACTGCTTAAACAGGCTTGTATGCGGCAGGCGTATGGTTTGCAACGGTCCTTGCGCGTGTCAGACATGAAACTTTCGCCTTATTTCGTTTATTATTGAGCAAATTGCTAAATGTTAAAAACACAGGCTGCTCATTCGGGACTCGTCTTCTTCTTTTCAGTCACAATGAAGCGATTCAATGTTGCCAGATTGCGCAATTTTCAATTTGTCAGCGTTCCCTGTGAATGACACAGTGTGCACAGCTGCCATTCACCCAAGCGCACAAACATTGAAGGAGTTCTGTGTGAAAAACACACACACACTGGCATTTGTTTTATTTCGCTAGGACTTGGGCGATTACTTCACAAACAGCGCCATGCCCTCGAAGAAGAAAAAATATAACGCACGCTTCCCGGCGGTGAGTAGGAATCCCGGCGAGCGGCGCCGTCGGCGGAGCGCCAAGCGTGTGTCGCTCCCTCGCCAAAGCAGCCGCAGATGGGTTATCAGTTTTTGTGCGTGCCCGTGTGTGTGTGTGTGTATGTACACATGCATAAACATACAGACACACGGGCATAATCAGGGGCGGCTCAAAGAACCGGGTGTGATTGTAAACCTCCTCCTCTCTCCCCTCCCGCAGGGCCGCATCAAGAAGATCATGCAGAGCGACGAGGAAATCGGCAAGGTGGCGCAGGCGGTGCCCGTTATCATCTCGCGCACGCTGGAGCTGTTCGTGGAGTCGCTGCTGACGAAGACTCTGCGAATCACAAACTCGCGCAACGCCAAGACGCTGTCGCCGTCGCACATGCGGCAGTGCATCGTGTCGGAGAAGCGGTTCGACTTCCTCAAGGAGCTGGTGCGCAACATACCCGACATCAGTGTGGCTGAGGAGGCCGCCTACAATGAGGACGATATGTTGCGCAGCTCGCCGGAGGACCAATATCCCGATTCGGACACGCCATACGATCTTAGCCTGCCATCGACCTCCATGCGCTCGCAGTCCAACAATGGCACTGCGTCCACCGCTGCCTACATGCGCTCCATGAGCCTAAACGGTGGTGGCGGCGCAGGCACCAAGCGCCAGCAGCAGCAGCTTCCTCCCCACCTTAATCCCACCCACACCCTGCCCGCCAAGCTGGCGCGCTCGGAGTCCACGCCTGCGTACACGCCGGGACAACGGGGACGGCCGCCCAATTCCCACTCGCAGCACCACAAGAAGCAGCCGGTGCAGCTCGACACTGCCATACCTGCCCCGATCTGCAGCTACGAGCTGAACAAGCCCATCGTCAAGATCGACTACAGCAACGTGCAGATGCGGAGCCTCTGCACCCCAGAGGCTGCCGTTTCCGCACCAGCCTCGAACTCCAGCGCCGCCTTCAACTTTGATATCGCTGCCCCGGTCATCAACATAGATCTAACGAATATCGTGGCCGCCGGAGCCGGAGCCGGAGTCGGAGCGGCGAGCAGCAGGCCGACATCGATTGGCTTCGCGCCGGCGGACAACAACAATGTGAACCAAATGGCTGGAAAGAGCAGCGCTCCCATCATTCCAAAGGCCACTGCGGCACCATCAGCGACACCCACTGAAACCATTTTCGAATTAGACGAAGACTATGACAATATTTGATTAGGATCTATGTGAAACGCTTTTAAAAATTAAATTATTGCTACATTAAAATTGTACAATTTAGGGTAAGAATAACGTTTTTTGCAAAATAAAGACCAAGCTGGATTTTAAGCTGAGATTCCGGATTGTATTTCTTGTGGATTTTAGTTGAATTTTCTCGTGGTGAAATCTTTCAAAATAAAATTTTAAGTTAAACATATTATTCCCTTTAAAATTTTTATAATATTCCAAATTCCCGACAATGTTTGCCTTTATTGAGGACATTAAGATGCAGCCCCTTGGCAATCGAAAATCCTTTACACCCATCGTCAAAGCCGAGTACATTGGCAATGTGGGGGCCTATATAGCCCAGACCGAGTTCAACTCGGATGTCCAGACGGCTCTCAACCTGCAGAACACGTTCTACAAAAAATATAGTATACAGGCTTGGAAGCTGGAGGAGCAGAAGACTGCGATAATCATGCGCCTGGAGGAAGCCAAGGCCAACTTGAAGCTGGTTGACAAGTTCATGCGCAAGCCCGGCGAGGAGCATCAGAACATGATGCACATGACCTATGGGGTGTTCCGATGGGTTACCATACAGCCGGTGGAGAAGGTGATCCTCCAGGTGAACTCTAGTACTCTCCAGATGGAATTCGCTCTGCCGGAGGCGATGGAGTTCATCAAGAAGGATATTACCAGGCTGCAGCAGCAGCGGCTGCAGGTGGATCACGACATCGACTACCTGGAGGATCAGGTGCACATCACTGAGCTGAATATGGCTGTTTTGAAGAAATATCAAATGAGGAAGCAGCAACAGGAAATTGAAGGATGTATGGCCTCAAGGGATTAAGTAATTGGGTGTCTTTAAAAATTACAGTTCTAACGGTATTTGAAAATAGTTAAAGATTTTGTAAAATTATAAATTTAATTTCAGAAGTAAACTACACCTGCTACCCTACAAATTCAATAAGGACAATTCCTTATCAATATAGAATTTTCTGAAAATTTTAGCTTAAAGAGAATAAAACTCCACTAATGACACAATTTTATTCAGAGTCTTGTTTTTGGGGTTTCCCCCTTTAATATTTACAACACTATTAAGTAGTTGCCCATTTAGCCAGGTCCGCAAGGAGGTCAAGAATTCAGGACCCAGTGTAGGATCCTGCCTAAGTGTGACCTTTATTTGCCGCACTGAGCTATTTATAAGCGTATACACATCATAATAATTATTACTTAATTTCGCTTAGGGAGCTCACCAGCAACTCAGCTTGGCCTAGTCATTGTGCAATCCCCTTGGTCACAGTCAATTACAAAATAAATGCCTTTCAATCCCCGCCGTTCCTCGGGCATTCGTACTTCGTACTTCTTGCTACATATTCGCACACGCAATCCTGCCACAATTGATATTAATTTGAGGCCCCCGATGTGGGTCAAACCCTGATGGACTCTTCCCCCTCGCAGGACCTCCAAAAAAATATGACAAAGAAGAGGAGCTGCCTGGCTAATATCGCGTGGGAAAATCTTCTTGCAGGTGAAATTACTCGCCGCTCCCGAAAAAGGTGAGCAAAGGTGCAGTTCGGAAATTATATGAATTTGCATGGGTTTGGCATAATTGATTTGGGTCAGAGAGGGACTTGTATGAGATTAGCCAAGCCCAAGATTAGATTGGAAGTGCACTGGGGAAAATGAAGGGGAATTAGAAAGTCATTAAAGGGACATTTTTGTGGTAAAATGGTATATGAATATTTTGTTATTTTATTTTTTAAATATTTTTTTGTACTTTTAAATTTAAACCCCAGAAAAATCATATGAATAGACAGACAGTCCATAAATTAACCTTAAGAAATGAGCGCCAAGAAACCTAAAAAGCTCACCAAAAAATAAATAATATACAATAAATACCAAATAAACATAAGAATCTCATAAATAAACCTTAAGGTATAAACATTAAGTAAACGTATAAAAATCAGCAAAAATGAATCTTAGAAATGAACCTCCGACAAAAGGTATTTACAGGACGTTTTCTTAAAATATAATAATAAAAATATATTCTTAAATCTCCATTTAACGCAGAATTCAAAGTATTATTTCCAGTGTAAAGGGCGCAGCTAGATCAAATTGCCCAACTAAGCTAAGTAAAAGCATCTCCAGAAGTTTTTGGCCAAGCAAATCGAATTCCCCGAATGAAAAATCCGATCTCCGCACACACCTGCACTTGCTGATTCTTGGACTCCGCTGTCCGCTGTCCACCTGTCTTGAGTCATAGCAAAAACAAAAAAAAAAAAGGAAAAAAAAGTTTGAAACAATAAAAACAACTTGCGGCGCGCCGCCAGTGCCAAAGTTTTCATGTCCAAGGCGTATTTATGTCAACCGGAAGTAGGTTTACTGACCCACGTAGTATACCCGTAGCGACTTCGACTTCGACTTCGTTTCTTCGGCAACTCCTTCGTCGACTGCCTCTGGGTGTCCTGCCGAGTGGTGGTCAGCCGCCAAGCCGTCGTCCTGCCACAGCGCAGGACGATGTATAAGAAGGTATTTGTCCGCGGCGGATTAGTTTTTCAACGAACGGCGAGTGCAGTGCATCGGATCGATGCAAATGCGCGTTGAATTCGGGTAACGGCGTAACCAAAGTTCCAAAGTTTTTTTATATTTTTAAAAAACTCTACAAGTAACACAAAGTTTTCAAATTTATGTGCCTCGAAAACGAAACTAAATCAAAGAATAAATCACAGTTTAAAACTAAAAAGAAACTCTGTAAAGCGAAAAAAAGGAAAACCTGAAAACAATTAACTCATAGATGTCTCTAGGAATTCCCCTGAATTTGTGACTACTCCGTGACTCCACTTTTTGTTGGACTTTGGGGTGGTGCGGCGGCGCTCTATCACGACATTAGCCAAGGATATTTCTCCGGCACTGCCACTTAAAAGTCCTCCCCCCTCGGGGCTAGAGGCTAGAGTGTTGTGCACACACATACCTGTCTATGTCCATGTCCGCCTGATGTTGCAACAGTGCCCCAGGTGGCCAGGTGGAAGCCAGAGTTGGAGCTGAGTAGCCTCCTTCTTTGAGGCCCTACCAAGTGTTGTTGACTCTTGGGCCCTGCACAAGGCAAAAGCGGAATTTGTTGCGGTTTTGACCCTATTCCCAAAGCCAAGGAAAAAGTGCAGTGTACTCGGTCTGGCCTGGGGTGCATACATTATGCCTTTCGGAGGGAGTTTAGGCAAAGGGCAAAGACAAGCCCGAGTAGGAAATGAAGAATTGGTTAATTGAAATAAATACTAAGAATAGGATCTTGTGGAGCTGAATTTTTACATTCTTATTTACAATATTTAGAGCTCGAAAAATGGGTTAAAACCCATCGAAAATTATGCTAAAAAGTAATATAAATGGGATTAAATTAATACCTAGAAAATAACGTATCTTTAGTTCCCTCGACCAGAAATTTTAAATTAAATAACTTATATTTACTGGTAAATGTTTAATCTAATTAAATATTTAATTGCATTTTTTGAGCATACTTTAAAAGGATTTCAGGGCGAGGAAGACTTGTCTTGTAAAATTCATACCTAAATTCCTCCCAACATTTTCTAAACTTACTTTTGGATGCCTGAATGAGAGATATAAAATCTTTAAAAAAATTTTAGAAAATATTTTAGACAATTTGTGGCCTTTATAGTGAGCTGCCACTGTGCTTTGCTTCATTAAGTGTGTAAAAGCAAAGCCTTTCAAGTGAAATGAGCCGCAGCGGAGTGCGTGCCTGATACCCATGCGTGTGATCACTTTCATCGAACCATGTATCTATCGGGGCATGGGCATCCCGACAAAAAATATGAAAAATTAGCGAAAGCCTTGGCCAATCCAAGCCGAGTGGTGTGTGTGTGTGTTAAGTGTGTGGCACATCGCGTGCCAGAGACATACCAACAGGTGTCACAGCCTGCCTGGCTGGCAGGGGGGAAATAATCAAAAGTTGTCTAAGCAGAAGAAGAGGGCAAAGAAAAGCCGAGCAGATGAGAAAAACAAAACATGCAAACACAACTAATGCAGCCGCCTCGCGAAACGGCGAAAAGCGGAAAAGTTGCGGAAAGTGGCGGCAAGTGGAAAATCCGCGGCGAATTGGCCCAGCTCGGCTTTCAGTGCTCGCCAGTCTCTCCATATCTCGGCGGCTCTGCGTGTGTGTTAGGTGTGTGTTATGGAGTGTGTGAAGTGTAGGCAATATTTCTTTTGAAGGCCCTCCTTTGCTCACCTGCCATCAGTTTAAGTTAGGCAGCGGCCGCGTTCTAATCCCGCTCCGCGTTGCCCATTTATTTATATATTTTTTGTTGTTTTGCGGCTTTTTGCCAATTACACATTTTGTGGGGGAATTGAATAAAATACTAAAGTAACTTATATAATATTAAGGAGTTTAAAGCGTGGCCTTGCCTCGAGTTTCTTTAATTAAGTACCGTTATTCAAGTGTGACCAAGGCGTAATGAGAGGCAGGAAAAGCTGCGTGTAATGCGGCAAAGTGCTTCTTTTTTGAAGAAGTGAGCCTGTTAGCGGATTCGCGAATTACGGTATTACCAGGGCCAACACTCTGCGGCACGCGTCATGGCCACAACACGCCGGTCCCGGCGAGTCACTTCCTGTGTGTTGGCCCAAAGTGTGTCACCGAAATTCAAGCTTCGGTGGCGGCGTCGCGCGGCCCATAAAATGTAGGTTAAATATTAGGCAGAGGAAAATCAATGCGAACCAAATGGGTCCTTCATTTACACCTTCCAACTGGCTCCCCCCGGGGGGAGCTACGTCATTCCGCGAAAATATCTGCGTACCGGCGCGGCTCCAATTAAACCAAGCCGGCTATAGCTTCCACATCTCTTTCGGGTTTCGGGTAGTACGACGACTTCAAGTGCAGTCACTAATGCGGCAATTTGCAACATGCAATCTCCGCGGTGCAGCCAAGCCGAAGAAGCAATCCAATCTGCTCTCCATACCCTCCTCTCCTCTCCTCTCCTCCTCTCCATCAAGTTTATGCTCTCGTTAGCGCCAAGACAAGCGTTTTGGGAGCTGGCTTTGCTCCGAGGAGGGGAGCCCCCTACACCGGCAGGTGCATTGCATTCCTTTCGAATCCGATTTTGGGGCGGGTTTATCAGCGCCGCACACGCAGCTATTTATAGGAGTGAAATGGCATTAGAAAATATGGCTGTGCAATAATAATTACTCGTCTATTTATTTGCCGTTTATAACCAGTGATGCTAGCCATAGGACCGGGCTATGTTGTACCTAATTAGTTATTGGGGTTAAGCTTTAAAATAAAGCCATTTACTGGGAATTAATTAGAAATGAAAAGTGTAGGAGAAAGTATTTTTTATAATAATAAATGGGCTTTAAATATTTATACAGCTTTAATTATATCTATATGAATTAAGTCATCAAAGCATATGTTTTTTATAAATAAGAAGCTTTGAGATTCTAAGAAACATCAATTGTTTAAACTTTAAACAGTAACTATTGCTTGAAATATGGTATTTGTAAAAAAACGAACGATTACAAGGTGCTTTCTTATAAAGCAATAGATGATATTAATCCATTTAATACCTGGAAAAAGCATTCTACACCTTATAAAATTTTTTTTTTTTATACAGAAATATAAGCTTGATGATTCCTGTAACCATCTGGTTAGCCACCTATACGCAAAATCTTAATTTTACAGCTGTTAAATCTAGGTTTACGTTTCATTTTTTTTATCAAGAAAATACGTGAATAAAGCTGTAGTATTTCTAACTGGAAATAATTTTACTAAGGAGTATATAGAGTAAATTTAAGAGCACAATGTATAAATAAAATAATATAGGTACTAGCTAAAATCTCAAGGTAATAGATACTTAGGTACTAAGGATTGTAGACCCATCTCTACGTTTCGGCAATGAAACCGGCATTGTGGTACCCAGTTTTCGGTGTTCGTAACCCCTTAACCCTTCTCCGTAATCCGTAATCCTTGCTCCGCATTCCGCACTCCGTTCTCTCCCATCGAAGGCGTCGTCGTCGCGTGTACGTTTTTCTGACACAGCCAAGGGACCCGGAAGGTCTCGCGCCTGGTCGTCGTCTGTCTGTAAAATCCGTATGGGAGAGAGGAGTGAGTGATTTTTAAATACATTCTTTTGCTTCGAATAAACAGTTCCGGGCGTCATTGGTTTTGTGTGGCACTTGAACTGAGCCGAAGGACAACAGAACGCCAGATCCTGCGTGGATTTTCGTGAACAAACTATACAGAAAAAAACAACCGAAAAAATGGAAAGTAAATCGTAGTGAACGCAGGAGGGCCGGAAAACGGTTAGCACCAATGTCAAGCCATGCAGCAGACCCTCTCGTACTCATCATCATCATCAACGCCATCGCCATCCCCCGATGCCCCTCCGATGCCCACGCCAGGAGCAGGAGAAGCACCACCGCCGAATCCCAAGCCGACACCCAATCTGATTCCAACTCCCCAGCCAAGTCCCCGTGCCCGTCCCCGATCCACTGGCAGTGGCCGCCTCCAGCCGGCTGTGATCCCGGTGGACTATAGCTATCGCACCCGCTCCCTGCTCTCCGGCCACTCGATGGCCCCCTCCACGTTCGCCTCCAGCCTCCAGAGCTTCGTCGCCCACCAGCCGGAGTCCGAGGCGGATGGCGGCCAGGCGTACAGCAGCCTGTTCGGTGACCCGGTGCCGCCGCCATCGTCTCACCTCCACTCCGATGACTACTTTGGCTCGGCGGCCTTTGAGACGCTGCGTATGGGTTCGGTGGAGGTGCCCAGTTCCGAGGAGGATGCCCTGGTGGCGGCCATGGCGCTGAATGCCTTGATTCCTGGGGCCAGGGAGCGCATCTTCCCGAGTGTTCCCTACACGAGGTCGACACCAAGGGGCTCCCTGCTGCCGCATCTACAGCCGCCGGATATACAGATCCTGCCCAACTCCAGCGGTGGCTCCAGTTCCGAGCAGCTGGGGTCGCCTAATTACCTGCTTCTGGCTCCCGATGACATTCTCAACAAGCCGGACATGTACGATCTGGAGAATGACATCGAGGAGGAGTACAGCGTGGTGGGTCAGAGGCTGTCCTTCCAGGACGAGCGGGATGGAGAGGAGTCGGCCAGAAGTCCCAGTCGGCAGGAGACTACAGCCAAGATGAGCATCTCCAGCATTGCTACAGAGGATCACAGGGGGTGAGATGAAACCATGAATATTTGATGATCCTTAAACCTTAATCCCTAATTTTTAGGCTGCTTAGTGACTCCTACTCCAGCCGGGATTGGTTCCGTCCAGCGCCACAGCACTTTCCCGAATTCACACGCATTCCCCGACTGCGACCCAGCTCCAAGATGATCATGTCCATGAAGCAGGACGAGGGCCCGCTCTCCCCTTTGGCCACCATGATCCAGGATATGAATAGCTCCAGCAGTGGTGGCGAAGAGCGTGTGGCGGCACCTCCTTCTTCCAAGGAGAAGGTTTCGGTACCAAAGGACGTAGTCCTCTCGCCTTTGCAATATTTGGAGGAGCAGATGGGCCGGGACATGGGCCAGTGTCACAGGCAATTCCTGGGGGATTATGGCCTGCCTCCACCGCCAGCTGCTCCGCCTCCTCATTGCCACAGGACAGCGCAGGATCAGGGCGATGATCACAGCTTGAAGAGAGCCATGTCGCCCATCATCATTAGGGATTCCATACCCATGGGAGGGGAATACAGGTGAGGAATCCTCAAAAAGCGAGAGACAAAGCTTAAATTAACCCTAATCCCTTCCAGAGTGGACCAACCGCGGACCCACAAGAAGACTGCTTTCACCATCCTCTCCTCGGGTCAGCCAGCGGCGACGGCGACTCAAAGACCAGCTGCTGCCACCAGGCGACACGCCTCCATCCAGTCGACATCGACGACGACTACCTCATCGCCAGCGGTGGCGGCGGCCAGGCCTCAGGCCAGTCCTCGCCGGAGATCGGTCTTTCCAGCCGCAGATCCTCGCCTGCCCGAGCTGGGCTTCCATCACCACCACCAGCAGACGACGGATGACTCCCCACGACCCTCGGTGCAGTTCAACATGAGCGGCAGGCTCAGCAGGAGCAAGCTGGCCACGCCCCAGAAGGGGATCCTGCAGCAGCGCGACTCGCTGACCTCCTCCATGGACACCTTCACGCCGCGCAACCAAAGCAGGCGAGGATCTACCACCAGCCTAGGCCAGAAGATCAAGAGCTTGGAGGCCCTGCCGCAGATCATGGATCCCTATCGCAGCAGCTCCATTCCCCGCCTGCACTATGGCTCCCACATGGAGCTGGGTGGCCCGGAGCCGGCTGTCTTTCCGCCCGGAGCACTGCCGCGTCCCCTGAAGCCAAATCAGAATCCCACGCGAAGGCAGCGCGGCCTGCTGAGGATCATCAACAAGGAGGAGCCGCTGGGATCGCGTCTGCGACTGCCGGTGGCGCCTCGCTCCAACTGGGTTAGCCTGGATGACCTGAGTAGGCCCTCCTTCGACATCGGGAGCAGTCAGGTTAAAAACCAGGGTATTCAAGGGCGACGTCGCTCTAGTTCCACCTCCCCTGAACGTCGAAGTTCCACCCAAACCGCCTCGGATCGCAGGAGCTCCAACCTGAGCAGCGTCACTGCCACCACCTCGGACTTTAGCTTCCGCAGGCCCACGCTGTCCACACTGCCAGCTGCCCAGACTCTGTCCCGGATGCGTCGCAAGTCGGTGCAGGCGCCGAGTCCCAATAGGATTCCCAACAGGATTCCCAGCTTCAGTCAGCGCAGGCAGTCCATCTACCAGAAGGATCACGGGAAGGTGGCCAAGCCCAGCACGCTGTCGCCCATCATAGGAACCCCCAACAAGGACAGCAGCTCGGCGCAGAGTCCCACTCACAGAGCCTCGCTGATGGGCAGCACCATGGACACCCAATCGGAGGTGTCGACGACGCGCAGGGATTCGCTTTCAAGGATTCCCGTGCGCAAGAGCCCCGAATCCCGCTCCAGTTCGCCACTCAAGGACTTGGGGATTACGGTCTCGGGGAGAAGTTCCCGAGCCAGCATAGGAAGGTCACCCTCGAGAGGAATGAGCAGTAGATCCCCCTCGAGATCCATGCATCCCAGCAGGACGCCATCGCGGGAGAGCGGGAGACTGGGACTAGATTCTCGCTCTGCTTCCAGGGGGCCCGCATCCAGGCCTGGCTCCCGTTTGGAGATGTCCAGCTCTCGCTTGGAGTTGGCCAACTCCCGCCAGGATATATCCACTTCGCGGGGCAACTCGCGAGGCAACTCGCGAGCCAACTCCCGCCTGAGTATCAACTCCTCTTCGCTGAGATCCTCCAGCATCTCGCCCGCCACTGCCATGGCCAGGAACAGGAGCCTGCGAGCCACGACTCCAGGCCGGCGGAAGTCCATCTCCTTGAGTCCCACGAGTGCTGGCAGGATGGATCGCCGAAAGTCCATTAGTCCAGGGGCCTTGAGCCATTCCCGAAGGTCTTCGAGTCGCGCTGGCAAGGCGGAGCCCCCGCCGGAGATTCTTTCTCGACGA
Organism: Drosophila ogumai; assembly: GCA_018904815.1. Taxonomy (NCBI): domain Eukaryota; kingdom Metazoa; phylum Arthropoda; class Insecta; order Diptera; family Drosophilidae; genus Drosophila; species Drosophila ogumai. Next base: position 1,790 of record JAEIIJ010008637.1, on the reverse strand, counting down.
AACTCTCGCTCTCGCATTCCCACCAGATCATCGTCCCAGGTCAAGGCGGCGTCCAAGTCCCCGCCGGCTTCGTCCAAGAAGAGATCGAAATCGCCGGAGAAAACCAAGTCACAGGCCACGACGCCTAGGACTGGTAGAGCGGCGATGGCTTCAGCCTCCAAGGGAAGCCCCAAACCGAAGCCCAAGATCCCTGCAAGTGCCAAACCCAAGTCCCAGAAGGAGTCCTCAGCAAAGACACCCGCGAAACCGGCCAAGAAGGCGGGGCAACCAGTCAAGGCAGCGGGAAATGGAAAGAAGCCTCCTCCCAGCAAGGGGATTCTCACGAAGGATACCAAGACGGAGAAGGGAAAGGAAAAGGAGAAGGAGAAGGGCAAACCAGCAGCCAAAGCCAATGGCAAGGAACCCACAGCTGCTGCCAAAACCAAGACCCAAGTGAGCAAGGCCAAGCCGGGAGGAGGAACCTCTCAGGAGAGCAAGAAACCGGCTGCCAGCAAAGCCCATGGAATCACTCTGGAAAAAGGAGCAGGAAATGGTTCCAATCCCTCAGGGGACATACCTCCTTTGGCCGCCCAAGTGGGCAATGCAGTGCTCCAGGCGGTGGAAGCTGTGCCGGCGGTTACCAGTGAGGTGAATGTACCCTCCACACCAGGTGGCAAAGCATCTGGCGGAGCCAACATGTCCAAGCTGGTGCGGATGAGCTCCAGACTGAGTCTGCTGAGCAACAAGAACCGATCGGATTCGCCGCAGAGCAGGAAGGTGGCCACTGTGCCGGAACATGCCAACGAAAGCGAAGGTAGGCTTCACTGTGCACCACCCCGAATCCTGTTAATCCTCTTCCCTTCCCAGAAACAGGAGGACACGGTTCCCTGCCCATGTCCAATGATGCTGCTGCCATTCTGGAGAAGTCACAGAAGACGCTGGAGACCATCCAGAAGACCGTAACCGAGGCCACCGACGAGATCCACAAGACCATCAGCGAAAATCTCACCGATTTGAAGAGCCTGGAGAATGACCGCCTGAACGCTGATCCCTCACCCACGCCCAGCTCAACCACCATGGTGGCCAGGCCGGGTGAGTCCGCTTCCCGAACGGGTACTGCCGATGGTAGTATTGCCCCGCAGAGCTCTGGGGAACAGCCCAAGTCGCCGTTTCCGCCCACGCAGCCCATCGAGGCATCGGTTTCGGTGCTCCATCCCAACGAGAGCTCTGCGGAGCGGATAGCCAGTGTCCCGGAGGTGGAGTGCGAGAGTTCCGATATTCCTGCTCCATTAGATGCCTCCGAATCGGAACTGGGCGTGGGCCATGATGTGATGCCCACGCCCGAGCGTGGAGCGGACTTCAAGGTGGACGCCAAGCGTCGATCGCCGGACGGACAGGGCGGATCAGCGGCGGGAAGCGGTGGCATGGCCAAGTGAGTAATCAAAAAGGATATTATTTTCCTTATCAGCATTCAAAGCAAGCTACCCCTACTACTTGTATTGGAATTTTAGAGAATGTCAAGCGAAAAGGCCTTCTGTTCTTTGGTTTTCTATAATGTCTATACCTTGTATTAAATTTTAATTAAATTGAATTTAAATTTAATATATGGCATAGATTTTATAGAGTTTAAAATTGAATTAAATTTTCATTTTATATATGGTATATATTTTATAGATTTTATATACCATATATTAAATTAAAATTAAATTGGACAAGAGAGAAAGCTAACTTTTGGCCAGCCAAAGTCTGATTACCCTTGCAGGTTACAATTGAAATCTATCATAACTAAGCCAAAAATGCATTAATTTCAA
>JAEIIJ010008628.1:0-28038 GCA_018904815.1 Drosophila ogumai | reverse complement strand
TCTCACATTAATAATATACTTAAAAACAAAAAATAAAAAACAGCCTTTTTTTCATTTTTCAAACATATGAGATTTTGCGTCGTCGAATCGACAAAGGATGACCGTCTAGGGTTAAACTAAAGTTAACTTTAAATATTTTAGTATCTCTCTCACTCTATCCATTTTCTATTTGTGTGTGCTTGCGTGTAAATATAGTTCACACGGCCACTAAAACGGAAATCACTACATACACACGCACACACGCCACGAAAACACACACAATCGAGGCGGTGTTTGGGTGTTAGTGTGCCACTGCAGGCTCTGCAAAGTATGCTACGAAATATTTCCAGTTTCATGCGCCAAGGCTCTACATTCATTGTGCTTGTATGCATGTGTGCGTGGCTCGCCAACCACCCGCCCCCTTCTCTTCCGGCCCTTGCTTGCGGCAGAAAAATGGAATTGTTTATTTGCTTTCGCCTTTTCTTATTTAAAACTATTTTATGTGCCTGCTGTCCCAGCGTAAACTTTTGCCAAAACGATAGAAAGTGCAGAAAAAAAGAGTGTGGCGGCGGGACAGGGAAAGTTCTCAGACATGGAGAGAGGACAAGCAATTGGAGTGTGAAACGTTTTCACTTCCGTGTTCCTTCGGTCCGAGGCTCCTCCTTCTCCCCTCCCGCAGCACTTTTCTTAACATGCACATAAAGTTTAGTCGATCCCGTGCGGTGTGTTGGTGCTTCTGCTGCTGCTGCTGCTGCTCCTTGTGCTGCTGGCCATGGCTGCTGGACCAAAATCCCATTTGGCACTGAATTGTGTGCACACATTGAATTTGTAGCGAGCTTAAAACCGGAGCAATCTATGGGCATTAATAGATATTTTATCTCTGCATGTGTGCGACCCGAGTATTTATACGACTCGTTTTTGTGCAGTGTAATTGAATTGCAAGTGCTGGAAATTCTGTGTTGCCTTTCCGGGACTCGGCTTCGTAAACTGAAGTGGGGCTTGGGCTGGCCTACACGCAGATATAAGGTCCCTAGCTTGGAAAATAAATTAACAATTTTCTGGTAGTTTGAAGAAGGTAGTAAAAGCTGTACTCTTTTATTAAACAGTACAATTCTAGTAAAAAGAAAGGTCCCTGTTCCTTTTCTTACTAGAATTTTACTGTTTAATTAGGATTATTTTATCTTCTTTACAATGAACTTAGCAATATATGGTTAAAATTAAATAAAGAAACAAATATTAAATATATATTAAATATATTGCAAGTCCATTAATAATATTTAAACCATTACTAGCTCATTTAAATTATTTACCCTACTTTCTCTCTGTGCATTAGAGGTACTCCATCGGGGACAGCTGAAGATAGCCAACGGTTTATGACGTGTTTATTCGCCACAACAATTGCGACACAATTGTGCCACATGCAGTGACATTTATGTGACCAACTCGAGTGCGAACGAGATGGATAGCGGGGCCGAAAGCGAGTGTTGTCTATGAGTTATGGCTCTTCAAGCGGCAACTGCAACTGCTGCTGCTGTTGCTGCTGCTGCAACGCTGACACATTTAACTGGGTGTGTGATAAATGAAGCATGCCAAATGCCAAGGAAAGCCAAGTCCAGGCACGTGACAATGCCCGCTGCCTTCGAGTAAAAGCTTTAATGGTTTAGGCCCAAAAAGTGCTCAAATTTAGGACTAAAACTTGGTTACTATCTTCCTTCAAGTAGATAATGGCACTAAGCTGTGCTGTAAATTGAAATTGATTTAATAATTTCAAAGACTTGTAGGAAAAAGTTTTGCAAATTAAAAACTATTACGAAAATGTGCATTCATTTAATTTTCAAGGCTTCTTAAATTTGTACATAAAGTTGAGATGTAAATAGTTTAGTTTAAAAAGCAATTACTTCTCATTCTCTACACTCAAGTCTAATCGCTTAATAAATTCTTCCATTGATATCAATACGAGTTTACTTAAAACACTTTGCAAGCCTTTTACACCTACATCTCCAGAGATACTTTACCCATAGGCTTCGGGTTGAGCTAGGCAAATTGATTCCATTGAAAAGGCACAAGTAAACGGATGTATAAAGGATTCTAGTTTGCCACGTTAAAGCTGGGGAAGGAATCCCATTTCGGCTTGGCATCGACTGGCAACTCCTTGCCAATTGAACAATAAAGTCATAATACTCTTTTCGTGTTCTTCCCCGAGAGCAAGCAGCGGGGAAGGGCTGTGTGAGCCGGGCTAAATGAAATAAAATGCAATAAAATAACAACTTAACACCTTTGGCGCAAAATAGACAGAGCGAGCATAAAAGGAAACTGCCGTCGAAGGAAGCCCCTGCCCTACCGCCCCCTCACACACACACAGCTCACAAATGCGCAGGCAATGCAAAAAGCAAACCGTAAGCGCAGACTAAGCCGATTATAGCACGAAAGTAACGGCAATGATGGGCGGCATGAGAATAAAGGAGGCACACTGAAAGAAAGGACATTTAGGGAAATATTTTCACTTGTAAAAAGTACACTTTTTGGTGTTAAATTTCAAAACTATAAACTATTCAAATTGCATGTTTTCTTTGTATAATAAATATAAATGTATTATTTTTATATTAAATGTACAAAGACTCCTTTTCTTACTGTGCACAAAAGAAGCAAGAGGTCCTTGGCTGTAAGTGCGTGGCGGGCAGACAGAGACGCAGACCCAGATATAGACAAGGACGGACGAGGAGTCAGGCAGGCAATGAATTATCGCACTAGCTGCGCCAGCAGTCGAGACAAAAGTGTTGTAAAAAATGTAGTACTATTAATTTTCTTTGCATATCTTATTGTATCTTCATAAACAGACACGCACACACACACAAAGTCTGGGTGAGGAGGAGCCCTCAGGAAACTGGCTTAGTGCTAAGAGATTTCTAATTCAGTTGAGCAGAAATAAATTACTTACCGTAATTGTTTGCCATATAAAACTGTAGCAAAATACCACTGAGAGATCTTTCGGATTGCCGCACACTTTCCCCCACCCCCACCCACCTTCTTTGAGCCATTTCTGTGAAAAGGATTCGCTACATCTTTGCACAGAGTCCCGATTGCCTCCGTCAGTCTCTTATTCGCTGAGAACTTTAATAATTTTTACAAAATTTATATGCACTTGTTTACTTTTAATTTATCTACCGCACACTTATAGTTGACACGAGTGCAAATTAATGCCCTTTCATTTTGTGCTTTTTGTGAGCATAAATAATTGTGCAAAGGCAGGCACAAAATTGCGTCGATTACAATTTTTAATTATTTTTTAATGAACTACAAACGGCAAAAAAATATTTACAATAAGTATGAGGGGGCTGGTTACAAAAAATAATAAAAAAAAAAAAACAACAGTTTTTAACGTAATAAATTTATCCATGTTTAAAGTGAATTTATTGCATGTTTAATTGTGGATAATGTGTCAGACGCAGGCGGCCAGAAGCCGGCCCCTCGCTCCCCTCCACACCCCAACGTTGGGTAATGGAAATTTTCACTTTTATGATCTCAGCTCAGCTGGGTGTAGCTACTGGAGCTATAAAATCACGACTGCCTGGCTTGAGACTGGATTAAATGGGAATTGTCTGCTTAAAAGGTCTTAAAAGTGCTATTTACCACTAGGTTAATAATGTAAATAAGTCGTAATTTACTATCAACTGATGTACTATTAAGCTCACGTTGCCTAATTAAATCATTTGGTCTCGTATACGTTTAATATGGTTTTGTTAAAATGAGCAAGAGTTACCCTAAATTTATTCTAATTTATATTTGGTATAACTAATAACAAGAAATAACTTTTGAAGAGATACAATTTTATATTTAATTCAACAAAAATTCGGATATACATTTCCTCTTTGTAATTACATGCCAAGATCTGTCTTTAACACCCAGTTAGATGGGCGTATCAAATATAAACTCAAAGCCACCAAGTCCCTTGCCCTCCAAATTTGCAATATATATAAAATATTTGCCTAAGCCTCGCGGTAAAAAGGCGGGCCAATTTTCAGAGGCAGCCTGAATGTTTTTTAAATAGTATTCACCTTTTTTCATGCAATTTTTTCCGGCAATGGGCAAATTAGTTTCGGGAGACGGTCCTAAGAAATATTTCCTTACGTAGGTTATGAACAGATCGCATGGCGTCGTGCGCACCTTGATATTTGATTGAATCCATTCTCCATTCTTAAACGAGTATATATCTATACCTCCTCTGTATGTGTCATCGATGTCGGCAAGGAAAGTAATCGTTCCATTGAGAACTCGCTTTTTTCCAATAATTCGAAGCGCAAACACGACCAGAGTCTCTTCCTCTCCTTCGATGGTCTTTACCGATTCAAACCGGCCTTCCACTCTGGTATTTCCAGAGCACTGTAAAATTAGTAATGCGAATACATTGATAGATAGATACATTGTTGATAGAGGATAGTAATAATAGGGACGGGACCCGCTTTACACTCACCGTTAACACTGTCCAAAGGACCAGGTAAACCGTCAGCCAGCAAAGAAACATTTTTATTAATTCAATCCCTCGAATAGCCTGGCTTTTTATATATATTGAGTGTTTGCATGTTCGAGCTTAGATAAGTGCCAGATTCGATATACGGTAAAGTACTGGGTGGTGTTTTTTAAAAAACATTCTGTCATAGATAAGAACTAGAACTAGTCATCACTGTACCAAATCGCAGATAAAATAATTATTCTTGATGATGGTTGATTCGGTGCAAAACAAGCCACTTTTCAAACAAAATTTTGTAGCGAAATTGCTAAAGTTAGCTGAATGAATTAAATATCATATGTTATAAAAATACAACATTCGAAACAAATGTTTATATTTTATTTAGGTGGAGGAATCAAAAACAAATATAAACTCAAAGCCACCAATTCTCTTGCCCTTCAAATTGGCAAATTGTATAGTAAATTTGACTGAGCCTCTCGGTAAATATGCGGGGTAATTTTCAGTGGCAGCCTGGGCGTTTTTTACATAGTATTCCCCTTTCTTCATGCAATTTTCTCCGGAAATGGGGAAACTAGTATCGGCATGTGGTCCTAAGAAAAATTTCCTTACATAGGTAGTGAACAAATCGCATGGCGTCGTGCGCACCTTGACACTTGATTGAATCCACTCGTCGTTCTTAAATGAATATGAATCTATCCATCCCCCGTAGGTGTCATCGAGGTCGGCAAGGAAAGTAATAGTTCCATTTAATAGTCGCTTTCTTCCAACAAGTCGAAGTGCAGACACGACTAGAGTCTCTTCCTCTCCTTCGATGGGCTTTACCGACTGAAATCGGCCTCCCAATTTGGAATTTCCAGAGCACTGTAAACTATGCCGTATTAGTGGGTCCTGATTAAGGATAGAAATAATACATAGGGAATAACTCACCGCTAATAGTGTCCACAGGACCAAGTAAACTGTCAGCCAACAGAAAAACATTTTATTATTCAATCGCTCCAATGGCTCGCTTCTTATATAGATGTTGAGTGTTTGCATGTTTGAGCTTAAATAAATGCAAGATTCGATAAACAATGAGGTACTCAAAAAGGGCGCGGTTATGGCTGATATAATAGGGTGTTTTTACAAAAACATTCTGTCATAGATAAGTGCTAGATTGGTACATCTTTGTACCAAATTCTAGATAAAATAAATATTTTTTATGGAGAACCCCTGCATATCGGTTTTAGCGGTCATTTTGGACTTATTTAATCACCGAACCATTTTTTCGGGCCATTCGCTGCCATCACTGCCACCGAGTGAGATGCACTTACGGCAGTTACGTGCCCTTGTTGGCTCCCGAAATCACGCATTAGCTGCCAGTTTGCACTTAAAGTCATAAATTTATTTAAATATATGGAAGGCCCTGAGCAGAACAGGGTCCCACACGTTCGCCGGGCGAAGAGCAGGCGCCGTTGTAAAGCAAAATTTATATTAACTTCATTTTGCCGCGGCTGCTGCTGCTGCTGCTGCTGCCTGTGCCATGCAGTCATTGCATAACTCATACGCACCGTGTGCCGGGGACCGTGCCGTGAGCCAGTCAGTCAGCCAGTTGCGATGCGTGGCGGTACTCCAGCTCCAGTCAGCCAGCGAGCCAACCAGCCAGCCAGTCAGCCAGCCATATCACCGACACAAAGCGAAGAAAGGGCCTCGAAAATGGCAGTCAAGAGAATTTTAAATTACGCTTTTGAGTGTCGACTGAGGCTGAGGCCGAAATGCAGCAGCCGCGGCAACTGCAACTGCATCTGCATCGGGAATGGGAAAGGAAACGGCACCCAGCCACCCCATGGCGTGCATTTAATTGCAAATGAAGCAAGAGGAGCGCGGCCAAAGCGCTGACAATGCCAATTGCCAGCTTCAACTCAGTTCCACCCTGCCCAAGCCCATGCCCATGCCCATTCCCATCAGGAGCAACTGCAACTGCAACTGCAACGGCGAACTGCAAATGACGTTTAATCAAAGTTGTTGAAATTGATAGCATTGTTTGTAGTGCACACCCGGCCAGCAAACGGCAAAATGCATTTTAAAGTGTGCTAAATGTGTTAATTAAAGTTACCCCTGCCGCCGGTCGCCGGTCGCCGGTCTGCCTTCCCGCTGCTCCTGCTTACACGGCTTTGCTTTTGCGGCGGCACATTTTCCGTGATCATTGGTTGGGTTCCAAGAAGGAAATCCCATAAATAAACAAGCGAGTAAGCAGCTAGGTAAAAACGCAACAGATTTGAATTAGAAGCGCTGCAAGAGCGGCACCACAAAAGGTAGATCCTGGGAAATTGCAACTTAGTTGCTGTGGCAGGCAATAAAATAAAGTCTTAGCCAAGCGCCAGACAACAGGGCGAGAGCAAGAGCAGCAGTGGCAAGAGGCACTTTTAATTTGTTGTGCAACAAATTAGCATTTATTTTCATTAGGATTCCAACTTGCTGCTGTGTTTGGTCCGTTTGCCCCTCATCGTGTTCTGTTTTTCCATTCATTTTTTGTCAGCTCTTCTGAGCGTTGTTTGCTTTTAATTATAAATACATGTGCGCGAAGTGGCATTAACCCACTGTTATGGTTATGTTATTATAATAATAGGATATTTATATTATAAATTATACATGCATTAAGTTTAAAACGAATCAGACTTTTAAAACAGCAATATTACAGCCAAAAAAGAAAGTAGCCTATATTTAGTCACATTTTTAAATTTTCTAAAATGGCTAAGACTTTATTTCAAGATACACATAAAAACACAATTATAGTTGACTCAGGCACAATCCCATAAACAACAAGAATATTTTACTTCAGGTAAGAGAGATGCTAATTACGATAAATCAAGGTTGGCAAAGCAAATCCGGCTCGAAGGGCCAAAATGTAAAGAGGTCAAATAAATTATATTTGATTTTTTGTAGGTGAATAAAATTTATTTTTTAAAAATTCTTCCTTTTTAAATTGAAAGATTTATATATTTTTAGCCACCGAAATCAAACATCAGCCAATTATATTTATAATATTCCTTATTACCTACTAACAAGAAACATATTTACTATATGTCTTATACATGGTTTATTCCATGCTAAAATCTCTACACAAAAAGCTTACTCCCCCACATCAACATCTAAATTCCACCCCCTTATCATGCAATGGGTTAATGCTGCACATTTCCTCCAACAAAGAACTGTGCGCGGAATTCTTGCATTCAATTAATGCGTGTGCGAGTATAGAAAGCATCATTGCGTCGCCGCTGCTGACCATCGTCGTCGTCATCCTCATCGCCATACCCATACCCATGGCCATGGCCATTGCCAGCGTCATCATCACCTTGCCGGCGCTGGGCATTATCCAAGTAAGAGCTCACGCCCGACTGAGCGCCCAACGAAGCTGAAGACCACGGTGCGGATGAGTAACGCTGCCGGCCATAAGACCAAGGATGCCGACTGCCGTGGCGGGAGCCCGTCGTGCCCGTATACGAGTACGGATTGTAGTGGTGCTGATAGTAATCGGACCCGGGCTCCGACTCAAAGTCGGGCCGGGACGAGTGGTCGATGTGTGTGCGATTAGGATAGAAATCACCGGCGGTGTGGGTATGCAGAGGCGGAGGTCTTCTCTGCCCGTAATTATAATCATCATCATTGATGTGGGGGCTCTGGTAAGGGTCTGGATGCGGCCGGTGGTGGTGGTGGTGGTAGGGTTTATTAGTCGCAGCTGGTACCCCGCTATAGGGCGATTGTAGCACCACCGTGGGTACAACAATGGAGGGCAGTGGCGGCGGACTGGACGCTGCGGCCGGAACTAAAGCAGCCTGATTCCAAGATGACGCTGCCTCCGACTCCGCCACCGACTCCGCCACCGATTCCGTGGCCGTGGTGGAGGTCTGTTCGCGTGAGTTCATCTCGGCTAATTTGTTGAATCGGTTGCGAATGCCGCTGGCGGTGAGCACCATCACGGTGGGATTCATATCCGCCATGTGATCCTTTAGGCAGTTCTGCAGCATGTTCACGAAGAAGAAGAACGAGAGTAGCGTCAGGGCGTTCATCACGGAGCCGCTGCTCTTTTTCGATTTCTTCGACGACTTGGAGGGCGCCGGCTGCGGTGGCGGCGGGTCGTGGTGCGGTGGCGGCTGGTCGTGGTGCGGCGGCGGATATGCGGGCGCACTGCCAGCACTGGGATGGTAGGAGGAGAAGCTGCCCGTGGGTGGGTCATGCTGTAGCTCGTACTCTATGGAAGGCTCAATGGCGCTGCGTATTTAAGCTAGCATTAGCAGGGGCAGTCTGGGTTGACTTCAACAGTCGTTAATACACGGAGGGAAAAGTCAGTTAATATTTATTTAGAAATTAACATTTTCTGCATTATTTGTTCTTTTTTTATACATGACTTTTCTCTCCGTGTGCTGAGGACTCTACTCTTACCCGTAGCCCGAGTGTCCACTGCCGCCCGACGCGGCCGTATAAGCACCGTTGTGGTTGCTGGCAGCCGCCAGAAGCGACGGTTGCCCCTGCTGGCCCAGTTGTCCCAGCTGGCCCAGGCCCTGGTGCCCGTGGATGCCCTGGTGGGCGATGTGGTAATGGTTCGGAAAGTAGCCGCTCGGGTAGTAGTGGTTGGGATAGTAATGCACGCGCTGTGTTTGACTGCAAGAAACGTTGGAGAAATGGGTAGAATTCGGGGAGTGAGTGAGTGGCCCTGAGTGATTCTGCAATCCATTCGCCAATCTGTCCCCTTCACTCTGATCCTGTTTGTGTGCCATATTAGCGCGGCTAAGTGCCTGAGGTATCAGTCTAGGCCGCCTTTGGGTCGCTGTTAGTGTCGAAGTGGATGCTTTTGACACTTTGCCCTATAATCTTGCTCCATCTTAAGTGCATGCCTTGTTTTAACACTAGAGCTGGAGATTTAATTTAATTTAATTTTAAATACAGTTAACTTAATTGAATTTAACTCAGGGAATCTCTTTCAATAATGCAAAAGGTTCTCTAAATTTATAAACATTTTCAATTAAAAAACATTGCTAAGATATCTGAAATATTTCTTGATTTTATAAAAATAATAAAACTTAAATTGTTGCTCTATATTTACCCCTTTATCTTTATTATTTTCCATCTGCAAATTCAAGCCTTTTCAGCTGGCTAACTAAATTCATTAAAGAATCAAACGACAATTTAATTTTCACTACCAAATCGATATATTATACCACACAAGTTATAGGACACATATCCATTGTCATAATTAGTTTGAAGAATCCAATTATCAACCCTGCTGTCCATCAACAAATAATTAAATTAATTTTGATTTTGAGGTATCGGCAAGTCCGAATGACAGTTGCCTGAAAATCTCATTGCCTCGGGCCCTGGCTTACGCATAATTATTTCCCGAAATGGCTGACAGCAGCGGATGCTGTTGCTGCTGCTGCTGCTGCTGTGGAAAACTCTGCTGATTCGGCATCAGGCCTTGGGACATTTTCGCCGTCACTGAGCTCACAATTTAATTGCTAATTGATTTGGACCAAACCGGCGCGCGTATGTTTATCACTTGGTGCTAGCTGCTGCTTAACCTGCCATAAACCGGTGGCAACTCGACTGCAGAAGCCGCAAGCCGGAGGTGGAGTCTCCTCCACTTTCGGGAACCCCAGAAGGAACAGCAGCAACAGGAGGTGGTGTCGCAGTCGGAGTCGGAGACGGAGATGGCGATGGAGCGCCCAACCGCAAGTGACAATGTCGCTTAGGCAACTGGGCAAAAGCCTTTGCCAGACACTTGGCTGGCAGGCGGCTATTAACGCAGGTAAATGGAGGGGACTGTCATTGTCAGCTGCTAAGTGAGTTTGGCTACAACTGGCAACTGGTAACAGGTAACTGGCAACTGCTACGGCCTCTGCACACCGGCCAATATAAGAGATGGTAGGTACTTGCGCCAAGTGTGCCCATTTCTCCTAGTAACTTTAATTGTACATCTTTGGAATTTAACTTGCCTATAAAACAAACTAAATTAAAATTCGGAAATAAAATATTTTTAAGAGTTTATATTATTTGTAGTGCAACGTATGAGGTATACATTCAAATATTTAGTGGAGATACTTTTTAAAAGCTTACCTTATGTATAATAAATAAATGAAAATGGAGTATTATAGGAATTCTTAGCTCCTAAAATGTAAAATAGCTTTAAAATTATAAATAAATCATTTCATAGAATTTATGGCGTTGTAAGACTGCCTTCTTAAGGTTTATTGATGAACAAATAAAGAGTCATAATATTTTTATTACGTTTTAAAATGTGGGAAATTTAAAATGATTTATATAAATTATTTTCATTTTAATTTAAAAAAAAGATGACTTTCCCTTAAACTTAAAAATTATAGGTACATCACTGGCGTACCAAACTGCCAGCTGACAATTGCCGGTAAAGTGTTTTGTGGCCACGCCGGCCAACTGACACACACCTGAATTGGAGCGTTGCGTTGCGTTGCATGCACGCGCTGCACATTTCGGCCAGGTAGACAATTAGTGCTCGACAAAGGGCGAACCGGCCTGCTCCTTGGCATCTTGGCACTCCACTGCACTCCCGCACATGCCACTTCCGCACCCGCACCCGCTCCTGCTTCTGATCCAGCCCGCTGTCAGTGTTAATGACGCTGCAGTCGCTTGTTTATTGCATTAAAAGCTCTATAGATGCAGCGTTATGCATCAGAAATTGTCATAATTGTGCCATGTCTGGCCCTGACTTTGCCCTGACTGTGCCTCCACAGCCGGCACCAAAATGGAGCTCTCGGTTATTGTGGTCTCTCGTGCGGTTAGTCACTCGAACCGAGCTTTTGGCCAGGCCATGCCCATTTGCCCCTGCCCACTGCTGTTCCTGCTCCTCCTCCTGCCTGCTGGCTTTAAGATTTATGAGCGGAGCTAATAGTTTTCATTGCCAGAAAAAATATTTTTGCATTGAATGGGTGTTTTAGGGGATGTTGTGGCTTGCTAAGATTAAGCTCTTAAAATAAAAAGACTAGATTTTAGGTCCTTTCCAAACTATGATTTTAAATTGTCTAGAAAAATGTATATTTAAATTTAAAAATTATCATGGTATTCTTATTATAATAACTAACAAATTTACCACTAATATTTTAGCTTTTTAATTCGTTTACACAACTATTCAGTATTAACTATTCGATCTTATAAAAAATCATCTAAAAAATCTCACCCTGTTGTCTTTCGTAAAACCGGAAACATTAGACTGTAATAACAAATATTTAACATTTCCGCAGTGCCAGCGACGGCAAAAAAACAAGAAAAACAACATTAGCTGAATTCGCTGAATCAAAAGCATATAATAAATCGCCGAATGCTGCTGCACTGCAACTTGTCCACACATTTCCAGCTTTGTGTTTCGCTTTGATTTGTCGCCTCAGGAAATGTAGAGGAAAAACTAAACAAAAAGCAAGAAACTATAGGATTTTTGCTGATGCCGCAAAAAAAAATACAAGAAAAAAATCAAAGAAGCAAATCAAAAAGTCAAATGCCTTGAGGGGTTGAAAATTTGAGAACTTACCGAGGGGGGCACGGCACACACATAAATGGGGGCTGGGCTGGGTGTTTGTATTTAGCTTTTGTTGCCGGCGCCGTTGTCAACATATTTCAAGACCCCCGAATCCGAGACGGCGAGTCAATAATAAGTTAACTTGGACATATTGTAGCTAGCCACCAAAAATTTTCTTAGATTTTTATGGCCAACGAAATTGGTCAGTGAGCGAGCGGCCGGCGAAATTTAATGACTGGAAAATGAGGCATTTAAGCCAAGTGCCAAGGAAAGTTTTCTCCTCTTGGCGAACGTGCCGGCAAGTGCCATTTATTTATGGGTCTGCATCTGTATCTTCAGCTCGGTCTGTGCCTGTTGGAGTCCTTGTATCCCGTATCTGTGTATCTGTGTATCTGTGTGCCTCGGACTGAAGGATGTGTTCGAAGGACAATCGCTGGAGTGGTGCGACGTGAAGATGGAGCGAGGGCATACATTAATTGCCGTGATTAACACGTAGAAGCATTAAATTATACAAAATAAGAGTAAGAACATTAAGTCGTACTATTTATTACTCTTATATTTTATTGTAGGTTTAAAAAGGTAGAAATTATATGAATAAGTTTTAACTTTTTGCTTTATAACAAATAGTAAATGCGACAGATAGCATTCATTATAAATCTGTATTAAAAAAGAATAAAACTTAAAGCAAATGTAGAAAAAAGCAAGAAGGTTTTCCCCCTAGAACTTGCCAAACTTCAGCACCAATTCAGTGTGCTCCCAGTTAGGATATCGGAAGAAGGCCTATACTTTTGCCACATCAATTATCGCATATGAAGCCAGTGCAACAGACCATCCTTTTGTGTCTGCGGGGGTGCATAAATCATGGGTCTACATTAAGTCCTTGAAAACCCTAAGCAGCTCTCTAACTCCCACTGCTCCGACGCCCGCTGAACAAACTTTTCGACTGGCCGGGAAACAAAAATAAAAACTCGTTAGGCAGGACTCGAAACGAAGACGCGGAGAGTACGTGCCTGGACTTTGACTGCGACTGGAACTAGCGGGAGCTCACACAGTGTCAAGTGTAAAAAAGAACTACTAATCAGCAGTTAATTCTTATCTTTAATTAAGTGCACGTTCCACCGACCTCCACCGGCCCCCTTGGAAGGCATCGGCGACGGGCCAGAGTTCTTGGCTACGGCAACGGCTTCGGTTCCGGCGTTTATGGCAGGAGTCCTGGGAGTCATGGCGCTACTACTTTTTGCTAGCCAGCCAACACTTTTGTTTGTCCGCGCTCTCGGCATTGTCCTGGACAAAGGCCAGCGCCGGCTTTGTCCTTTCCCGTCTCTGGTCAATTTAATGAAATAATCTAAGCAAACACTCCTGAAAATTAAGCAGTTTTTTCGCCCGCTTCCGCTCTCAAATTAAAAATGTAATGCGTTAGCCTTTGTTTTGTTTTTTTTTTTTTTTTTTGTCGGCGAATAATTAAATGTGCGAAAGAAGTTGCAGCAACATTAACCCGACCCGGCCCGATCCGGCTGGCCAATTAAAAAGGCCACGCAACAATGGCCAAGGCGCTCATGCATGGCTTATCCTTGGCTGGCTCAACCCCTTGCCGCTGCCCAAGATGCTGCTGAAAGTCCCGCGATAAACTTCGGCCGGAGTCAGATATCTGGGGTAGTCCATAAGTCATTACCCCCATTGAGGCACACGCCCACAGGTAGGAGCACAGGTAGCCAAAGTTGCTGCAGCATTCGGCTCTCAAGTTGTTTGACAAACAATACACAACATGGCCGGAGCAGTGGAGAAGTGCTGGTGTCCTGGCCAACAAGGAAACTGGTTGGGGTGCGATTAAAACAGGGGAACGAGTGCCGCACTCAAGCGTGCCCGTCACATTTTTGCGCTTTTACATGGAGTCCCCAGGCCGGTTCGGTGGTCCCTTCTGCCCCAGCGAAGTGGTGCGCGCCCCCAAAACGTGGCATCAGCATCAGATACATGAAAAACATTTTTTCAGCAGTGAAAAGCTGAACTAAAAATAAAATAAAAGATATTTTATTGAAGTGCGGCGTTGGAATGGAGTGAAAGGGAAGCTCGCCCACCTGCCTCCTACCTGTCGCGCACAGATTAATTATGCATCGCTAAAATGCTAAGCCAGGTAGCAGCACCGAGCAGCGAGCAGCGAGAAGCGAGCTCCAAAGCACCGTGGCATCGCAGTGGCCCAAAGGCAAATGGTTAAGCGAGAGGGGAGTGTGTAAAAGCCAAGTACAAGCCACAACAAAATTAAAATCAAAATAAAATCACAAAAAATGGTTTTGGGCAAATATACGGCAGTGAAATGGAAAGATGTTCAGATAACCTACAGTAAAGCATACACCAACTGACATGGATGCTGTCACAAGGCTGGCTAAATAAAGCATATTTATGTTCGATATTTCACAACTTTAAGTCTCTCAATTAAATATAAATGCCATTAATTGATTAAATTAAAATCTACAAGTAAATGCTTATGTAAAATGAAATTGAGATATTATTTTGGCAAATTAATATATTTTATATATATGTTATTTAAATTTATTATTATAAATATTTCCTTTATATATATTCCTCATAATAGAAATGTTTCTTATTTGTAATAAAACTATATTTTTCTGATGAAAAGATAGTGTTACGTAATCATATAAAACGTAACATTAAATATATATTAACTTAAACACTCTTGTAAAACTTTTTGAATAATATATAGGAATTCCTACAGAAAATCCTTAAAAATGTATAAACAATTAGAGTACACAATTTTACAATGTAAAATTTACATCATACAAATAATATATAATGCTTACTTAGTATACCTAAAAAATTGCATTGCATAATTTTATACACATTTTTAAAGATTTTCAATTCCCAAGTAATATGTAAGACCCGCTAAATATTGTATAAAAAATAAGTAAACAAATACTATAATAAAATTAACAAACATTACAAATAAATAAGTTTCAATTTCTTAAATATTTACACCACGTTATTAACATAAACAAATTAATTATTAGTAATAGACCTCGGTCCTTAAAAACCGCACCCAACGCAAACTGCGAATTGATTAACCAAATATTCGATTATCCAAAGGTCATACTCAAATCGTTTTCCATAAAAATCCTTTAGAATTCGGCGTGAGGACCTCAGAAATCAGAAATGCCTGTCACAGGCAGAGCCAACAAATCACCATGCCTCTTCACACATCGCGGTCCTGCCCCCCCACACACGGTCGCGAGTCGCCCGCAAATTATTCACATAAATAAAAAACGGACAAAAAAAAATTAAAATTAAAATAAAAATTAAAAGCTACAGCTGAAAATCAAGCAGCAAACGTCAAAGCCAAAAGCGCGAAGCTGTCGGAGCTGTCGTCGTGTCACTGCACCCGCGTTCAGGTGCGGGGCTCTAGGGGATGCGGACACGGACACCCATACCCCACACACACACACACACATATACACAAGCACGAGGTGTTTCGACTCAAGCGTACACACACATATCTGCCCACTAGAGAGACACACACACTGGCTTACAGGATGGCGAAGCCAGGACGACATCATAGTACCCACTTGAAGCGCTTTTAACAAAAATTCTTTTAATTTCGTACTCTTCTTTTTTTCGGCAACACCAGCTAGCAGGGGTGAGCAAAAGAGACAGGTATAATGCTAAGAGAGTGTGTGTAAGAAAAGAATGTGTGCCCCGATGGCGGAGAATATTAAATACCCTGGAAAATTAATTAAAAAACGAATGGATATCGCTATGCCACTTAGCTTGTAGATGGTATTTTAAGCCAACAAAATAATATAATTTCGCTTTCAAAGGATAACCAGTGGAATAGAGAATTCTAATATCTTAACTTATATGTATCAAGCTGGGATTTAAGACGTACAATGTACACTTAATATAAGGTTTAAATTTAATATTGGTAAGGGAGAGTCGAACTTCCTCTGGCAGCAGAAATATTACTTACTTCATTGCCTCTATAGAAAAATCATATTAAAACTATCTAAGTAAAAAATAATTAAAAAATAAATAATAAATTATCACATAATAACATATATGTATATATAATATGTATTTATTGCTGTAAAGCTCTGATCTTAGTCTATCAAATGCAGTAATATTATTTATTTATTTAAAAACAAAAATTTATAGAAGCGATAATTAATGTCTGTCGTAATTAAAATGCGAATTTAAAATTCAACTCTGAAATAATGCCCTTTTAAAGTCATTCCAATAACCAAACAAGAAATGTTTTTATTTATAATACAAATTGGATATTTTACTGATTAATTTCTTACTTATTATGTCTCTCAGCTATATTTATTTTTATACAGGAGAGACTTTTATAAATAAAATACAAGCTTCAAATTGTATTTCTTTAATAATTTACATAAAAGCCACACAAATTTAGAAATTTACGAACAAGTTTTTTCTTTAAAATGTTGTGTTTTTTGAAACAATTATAAATTCAAACTTATTGTGTTTAGAAAGTTTATTATGTATTAGAATACATGGCCCTCGGCCAGGTCATAATTAAGAAAAATCTGTAAATCTGTTAACTGAGTGCCGTTTCTGAGCCAGGACTGATTTGGGTCTGGCTCTGAGCTACAAGCCAGGTCTTCCTCTTAGCACACATGTGTGTGTGTGTGTGTGTTTGTGGAGCCCTCATGGAAAATGAAATTTTTCCTGCAAGATGGCGAAGGAAGTGGCAATGGGACTGGGATTGGGATCGGGAGTCACGGCCGGCGACAGCAGTGCATTGTTGATGAACAAGCAGGACGCTAACAAGTCGCCTAGCTCCCCCTCCTAGACCCTAGACTAAACATCCCTCCCTTAGCCACCCCTAAACCCCCCCGAAAGCACCTTTCAGCGCTGGCGTTGGGATGTGCGCCCGCTTACATTGTTGTCCTGGTTGTACCTGCACATGCCACGCCCCGTTTGGGAGCGGTACGAGAAATGCTGGGAAAATTATGATGCCTGCGCTTGTTTTCTCCGCTCATTTTCCATTGCCATTTCCATTTTTTTTTTACGCCACTCGTTTTTTTGGCCTTCGAAAATTACAATAAACAAAAAAAAAAACGCTAGGAAGAGATTAAACAGTTTGGGAAAAATAGAAAAATTCAAGTGCATTTTTCACTTCACTTTACGGTGCATTCACATTTCCGTTGCATTGCATTCGGAACGGAATGCACGGCGGAAAAAAAAGGAAAAACTTAAAAACAAAACACTGTGTTTGAGGGCATCAAAAAACCGAAAGCGGAGCTGCGGATTTTTGCAATTTGTCGCTGGTTGGCGGGAAGGAGCAACGGTAAAGTCCTTTGTTTTCGGGGGAAACCCCCAATCCATTCACCGCCCTCCATATACACCGAGGCCTATCTCAACCCTTGGCGAGCGCTTTTGAGCGCTTTTTTGAAGACCTTTAAGGTATTCCCTGTAGCCGGGCAATTTTTTTGTCATTGTCATCGTTTTGTTGCTGCACTCGGCGGGCGGCGAAAATGGGCGGACAGGGGCTTAAGGGTTAAGGGCGGGAGGTCAGGCAGTGTGCAAGAGTTGCACTTTTTGCCGCTGCACTCGGCCCGCCGCCGTTGTGTTTAATTTTTTATAAAATTTGCATGCAAAGTGCATTCCCCGTTTTTTGTTTTGCTCATTTTTTGACCATTTTTTTATTTTAATTTCTTAATTAGTTGCTTTTGTGGCCGCAATCGGGGTGGGAACAAGGCACGGGGAACGGGGCCTGAAAGCAAAAGTCAAGCCAAATGCATTTAAGGGTTGACTCGAGGTCTCGAGTTCGTGCTGGGGTCCAGTTGCAGACTTTAAGGCCGCCCGGCCTTTCAAATTAGTCAAATTGAAATGGCATTAGGCTTTTGATCTGTGCAGACGGACGGACGGACTGATGGCTCAGAGGACGCCTTGCAATCAAACCGAAAACTATTTAAAATCTAATTTGCATTCCCGGCAAACAAATGCATACGAAATTTTCCCAGCCTGAGTTCTTCTCTATTTCTTTTTCCGGCTTGGGGTAGGGGGGAGCTCGGCATAATCACAAAAATTTGTCATAAAACTTTGGCAGACGCAAAAGTTTTTGCTGCACAAAGTCAAAGTCGTTGACGTCGTCATTCTCGATGACTTAAATTGAGGAGGATTGGGCTGGCGCAGGCTGGTCTTTGAGAAATTAGTCAAGAGTCGCAGGCGACTCCAGCTCCTCGGGGCAGCAGTCAACATGCATCTCTAGCTCATCCCTGCCCTATAGATTTTTAGAACGATTACAATTCCTGCAACACGACCAATTTGGCTGCATTCTGCGGCTGCCCCCGGTTCGTTTGGCAGGGAGTGTGAAAACTTTTTAATTACCCTCATCAGCGAAATGCAAGGCCTCACCCAAACCCCACTTTAAAGCGGAGTGGAGTGTAAGGAGTTCGTGCGGGGGGTTTTAGAACTTTTGGTCGGCTTTTAGTCTCAGGATCTGCTGTATTGGGTTTGTTTATTCTACGATAATTGCATTCGTATTGCAGTCCGATTTATATAGTCTGCAAGGGTATTTATAACTTAAGAAAACAGAACTCAGAGACTTCAAAAATTAGTAACAATATTCCTATTTGTTGCACTCAGACCCAGTTTTCTTAAAATGTTTACTACTTTGCTTATTACAAATTTGTAAATTTTGAATTTCAGTTTAAATTATTGAAAATTTAAACAAAATCGAATAATAAACATGGAAACTATTAGACAAAACATTATCTGTTTATGTTGAACATGTCTCTAGTAACATTTATCTTTATTTCGATGTTGCTTAACATGTTTACAGCAAATTCTGCAACATTTTAATTTGTCAACAGTTTCGCCTGCCTTTTGCCTTGTTTAGTTAAAGTTTTTAAACAATTCGGGCTTAATTAGACAAAGTAATATACACTTAATGCTATTTACTAAAACCTGATAAATAAAAAAGAATTCTGTAAATATAGAAATTTAATCATTTCGGTAAATTATTTCCCTATTTTCACCTCAGTGTACGTTTCGGGGGCGCAAAGTTCAGTGACTGGCGGCAGCACCTTGAGTTCCTTGAGCGCCTTGCACTTCCTGTTTTCCCGGCTGGCAGGCAACCTTTGGGAAACCATTATGGCCAGGAAGAAGGAGCGATTTTCCCCTGCCTGCAACTGGGTGCTGGAATTATGACGCAAATTGCAATTAATCAGCTGCCTGCCATCAATCTGTGTCACTGGGCAAAAGGAAAGCGAAACCCGAATGCAATGCAGTGCTTGCCATAAGCATAATGCAAGTGACAGTGGCCAGATCCTTATCGCCACTCAGCGGCAAATGTGGCAAGTGTGAAAAGCGAAATTCTCAACACTTGGCAAACAGAGCCGGTTTGCCTCAAATGAGGCGATCTTATCTGTAATTGCTTTCGCTCCAAGACATCGCTTAAAAACACTTGGCCATATATTCTGGCCAGAACTCTTAGCTCTTCGGTACTGTCACTTGGTGCTCTTTAAGGAAATGACCCAAATTAGGCAAGAAATGGAAAAGTTTTTGCATTAGCATGCGGCTTTTATTTTGTCTTCAGCTTTGAAATTTTTTTTCTCGTGATGCACTATGAAAAAATGTTTAAGAAATTCTTTAGGAGCTCCTGAAGCTTAAACTTTTTTGTGCAAAAATATTCATTTCCTAAGGGATTGTCTAGTAAATTATATATTTAGAACCTTCATTTTACAAAACAAAGACTTTTCAGACACCATTGACTTTCTTATTATTGAGTTTCTATATCTAAATTTGAAATAACTTTAGTTTTATGCTTATTGTTTTGAAATTTATTCTCCACCAATAAGTAGTTGATATTATGACCATTTTTATAAACTTAAGGTCAAGACGGCCTGATGGTAGTATCATAAATCAAGACTCTACTATACGCCATATCGTTTTGGTCAAAAAAGATATCAGTATGTATTTTATACAGTTTGTTTTACTTATAAATGCTCTTTAAAAATCTTAAACAGATTAAAAAGAGATTTAACTCCTTGGCATTTATTTAATTATTTTGTATTTAGTGGTGTTGTGATATGAAAAATATATCATAATGTGTATAATAATATTCCTCATGAAGCATGAAGTTAATCAGTAATTCCTAGTACTATTTTTTCCCTCTGTAGTATAAGCCTTACTCAAAGAAATCGGCATTTTTGCGAGCTCTCTTCGAGGGAGTCACGTAGCTGCAGCTGCCACGCTTCCAGGTGGCTTTGGCTCTACTATAGCTCCGGCTCTATATGCAGCATATGCAGCGCCCACACGTATATGGGAGACATCTTATCTGTATCTGCAAACAGACAGAGGACATATCTGCCATGGCCGCTCATGCTCATCCTCCGCACTCACACATGCACATGCACACCTCCCTGTGCACTGTCAGTCAACAGACAAACATGCCAAGATGTTGAATTTGTACTTCCGCTTCTTCTTCTTGGTCCTTGCTTTCTGCTTGGCTTTCCCATTTTTCCCACTGCTGCCGCCGCCTAGCCCGAGGCTGGAAAATCAGTTTTTCTGTTGTTGCTGATTTGTGGCACGACTTGAATTCCTGATTATGCTGCACTGCACAGCGACGCCGGGGCATAGGGAAAAATCATTTTCGCAAATAAAATTTACAAAAAAAAAAAAAGGAACTCGCGAAAAAAAAAGCATATTTCAAACACACATTGAAGAGGCATTAATTATGCGTAAATGAGCTTAATGCATCAATTAATCAAATCAAAGGCGGCAGTGACCAGTGCAGGCCGCAGAGCTGCAGGCGCCGTTCCTCGCCCCCTCCAACTCATCAGCATCCAGGTGCTTTGTCGCGTCGCACAAAAGCGCGAACTCGCGGAAAGCCCACCGACTCCAGCTGCCCGTTGGCAGGGCAAGGGTCACGTCCAGAGAGTGGTTGTGGACACCCCGTTACCAGGACTGGGATGGGAAGGGCCCAGTGGTCGGTCTTGAGCCGGGGCAGTTATAGTTTGACTTAAAACGTTGATTTAAACAATAATTATTGAGCTCTATGCAACAAGCCTGCCATATTGGATAAACATTTTTACAGAACAGTTTATCTACTGTTTTTATTTTTACATATAATTGAATTCATAAATTAAGTTTTTTTTATTTTAAGTCCTGCATATCCTGAAAATTTGCAGCTTAAAACAATATTTTGAAACTTTCTATTTTCAGTAACGCTTTTTATGGCTTTCGTAGCATTTATAAAATGTCAGCCATGAGCTCGTTTCTCTGCTTTAGTGTCCCAGCAATCAGCTTTTTATATGGTTAGTTCCACACTTCGCCAACAGATGGATAATATAAGCTTTATGATTACCAGTTATTTTACATTACATTATCTCACGCGAAAGAGCTTTCGCTTTTATAAATCTATTAATTTTAGGGATATGACACTGCATTGAGATTGTTATTATTAATTGGAAACATACACATACAACAAAAACATATTTGTTATTATAACTACTTTATTAAATTAATAAAAACCTGTATGTAACCTAATTTATTAATATCTAAGCTCATTTAATTATTTTTATAGCAAAACATTACTTAATGGATCACAGTCTAAAGTATAAAGACAATCGTTTAATATTCAAGAACGATAAAAAAACATTTAGCAAGACTTCAGTCAACGCTCGCCCACTTATGTGATTTTTAAGTGCTTTTACAATAATTTTACAAAAGTTCAGTTTTACCATCGACGTGAAAACAAGAGAGGAAACTAAAAATATTTTGTCAATTTTGAAAATATTTAACGATGTAAACCCTTATAAAATGAAAAAAATATTTATTTAAGAAATAATGTTTCCCGGACTTGGCTAGAAGGACTTTCCTTTTGATGCTGATCAGGAATATATATGACTTACACGGTCGGAAATTGCTCCTTCACTACACTGCAATCTTCTGACTCAACCTACAAAGCATACAAATAAATGACATTTCAATGCTCTGTCTACGTCTACTGCAGCAGTAGAACATTTACAAATATTCCTATAACAAAACAAAAACAATTAATTCAGTAAATTTAAAATTACAATTACCTTCATTTACCGATTAGCAAGCGTAATGAATGCCTTTACCTTGCTCAACCTGAGGTTTATTTAAAAAAAAATCGAGTTCAACATTTGACCTTTGACTTTGTACAATTTCCACAATCCGAAGGTGCCGGGAAAACTTGCAGCTGGAGGTTTTAGTTTTCTGCTCTAAACATTGCATTGCTGCGTAACAAATCTATTTTTATATTTTCACTCTCTGATCCTCTAACAAGCAACTGAAATGTGACAGAAAGTAGTTGGAATTTATTTCTAAACATTTTCCATAAATTTCCCCTGCATTACAAAACAATTTCCGGGAAAGCTGCCCTCGAAGGGTTTTAATTAATCATCCGCTTGGGCAGGATTTAAGCCACATGCCGGATGGCTTTCACATTAATATCAGAAACTAAGGCAGCTGTGCTGGCCGTCAAAATGCCAGCGAAGTGTCAGGGCAACTGCTGCGTCGGGTATCTCCATGCGAGAGTTTGCAGAAACTAAGCCAAGCAACTTGTCCTGAATGTGCTTAACATCTAACTGCCAGTGGAGCATCAAAACAGGCTCACATTGCGTGCTCTCGACCCTCGGTAATGGCCTAAGTAAACAAACTCACACATGCCTGCTGAGCGGTGACCACCAGAAGTAATTAATATGCGTGGCTAAATTTCCACGCACTTGCGGTGTTCGATGCTCATACAACTTTAACACATGCATTTGACATATTCTTGGCGGGGGGAAGGAACATACCTATCATAAAGCTGCTTCAGCCATATTTAAAGTTAAACTACGTGCGGGAATTAACGGTTTGATGGGCCGCCATCCTCGACCAATTATCTTTATGGCGTCCGACGGGATCCACATCCCCCTCGAATCTGGTGTCTCGAGTCCTTGAGGTAGGTAAATCCTGGGAATCCAGGACGTCGACAACGCTTGGCAACAACAACTTGGGCGCCTGCTGAGCGCTCAAAGGTATGCAATGACTTTTTGGCAGCCAAGAGTGTGCTAGTCTGCGTGATTTCGCGCTTCGGAAGTTTGCTTTCGGCTTTGTGTGACTTTGTTTAAGTGTGTGTGTGTGTGTATGTGTGGGATGAAGAGAGAGGGAAGGAATGTGTCTGATGTCTGTGAAAATTGTGGGTTCTTTAAAAGTGGCATATATAGCGACATGATATTGAAATTGAGCAAATAAAGTTGTTTATGTGGTGGGATTTCACAGGGGAAAAGCATAAGGTAGCTCACGTCAAAGTAGGGAGTATCTTTAAAATACTTTAACTTTAATATACTTCAGCAATGCCCTTATAGAAAAACAAATTATAAGGTAAATATTAGTATTACCTTTCGGGAAAATGTTTTAAAAAGATATTTATTCATTTAAATGGCGTGTATGTTTAAGAGATTTAAACAGTTTGTCCAGGGCTTCCAGGAAATTTAAAAAATTAAACGCTCCAGTAATACCTTTTAAAGATACAGAAACTTATTGCTCCAACGTTCCATAAAATGTTGATGACAATTATTAAATATTTACCAACCTTTCACATACATTTGCGATTCAACAATGAAATTAAATCCTGTTGCCGGTTCCCATTTCAGGCGATTAATGATGCCATTAATATATGTACGTACATGTGTCATTTTTCCTGGCAAAAAGACTGTATAAATTACCAACTTTTTCGTAATAAATGCAATAATGTTGGCCAATTGTCATATTAAATATTTTTGTCGGCTTTAAATCTCTCCAGCCGGAAACTCGCGGCAACAATTGTAATTAGTTTCCGGCTTTCCGTTTTCCTGTTTGCTTAAAAGAATTGGAAAGCTAGTGCCGTGGCTGTTCCTTGAAGTAATATTACCCGCTGAAACTCTATTAACCCGCCTACCACCTGGCTCAGCTTCGATTGAAGGCGATTTCTTGTAAGCATTGAGTTTGATATTTATGCGCCGTCACGCGGCGACAGGCGGACGTCCCTAACGACGACAGGAAGTCCCCTCAGTCAGGATGCGAAATGAAAGGCTGGGTAGCGGGCTGGCACGACAGTTTCTAGTACACTAATGCTATTAATATAACACCCCGCACCGGAAGGCAGTCGTAATGGCAGCCTGTGTTTGACTAACTCTATGATAAATATATTACATTATGCTGGAAACCCAATAAACGTATACAAACAGCACTGAAAGTCTGTTTGCCTTATTGTTGTAAAACTTTTTAATATATCAGAATTGCTGCCCCCGGCCCGGTCCGGCTCCTGGTGCTGGGGCCATAAACAAAGTGCCAGCGGGACGGCATAGGAGGCAGCAGGCGCATAAAACTCATGGGCCGAGTCATATATCTGATGGAGCCACGGCACTTTTATGTCCCACATGGCTGCAGTTAACCCCTGCCTTCTCCTGCGCAGGGAATTCCTAGTCTTGAGTGCGGAAAAGCCCACTTAGAAACGAGCGCCCTTATTGGCCAGGAGGGTATCATCGGGCCCAAGGACTTGTCTTGAAGCTCTCACATGTGGCGTGTCGTTAGTATCATTGCCAGGCATTATTTTCTATTTGTACAGACTTTTAAATTCTATTCCCCTTCGGTTCTAAGTGTTGCACTTTTAAACCACATTAACCAATTAAAGTAACCTTTAAACCAACTATTTTGAACATATATTCAAAGCTTTACAGTTTTAAGCCTTCATAAGTTTGCACAATTTTATTAACTGTTAATTTAATATTAATTATTAGCAATTAGCGTGTTGCAAATTATAAATAGCTCTTACCCAAACCGTTCTTTTTGCCATGTTTCTCATCAGGTATTCAGTTTCAATCAGGTATAATTAAATTTTAAGCTAAAAATAACTTGACCGCAATGTGAAGCATATCCGCTAACCCAACTCAAACCGCTGAAACAAGAGCAGCTGTCACACACAAAACACTGCCAATGCTCTGCCACGATTTAACCAAAATGAAATATATTTCTCACAAAACACGTGCAGACAGAGGTGGCACTTGAATTCACAGGTGACCGCAACTGGCGACCGGGGAAAGCTGTCATTTAGGTGCATTGACAGCCGTTTGGGTCACAAGTCTTGGCTAAGGCAGAAAATACAAGCGTCGCCATGGGATTTCTGTTGGAAACGAAAAAGTATATAAATCAAATTGAAGAGCCCTTTCAAGGACAGCTTAATCTATGTTTTTGTTGAATTATGCAGACGATACTTTAAAGTCACTAAAGGAATACTTCCCATCATAGACATCGACTTAAGTCTGCCATTGAATTAATTAGCAAATTGAGAGTCTTGGTCCGGGCAACCAATTTTAATCTGTGATTATATTGCGGCTAATTTACTGAACAATTGAGGGCAAGTAAAATTTGAGTAAATTCATTAGCAGCTCCAGGTAAGCCTATTATTTAGTTAATCACCAGCATTGCCAGTCCACCCATAAGAGCAACCGCATTGACCATCATAACTAAGAATAGGCTTAGCCGTCCATCAAGCCAAGCAGGCAGTTCAAAGGACATCTAAGCACACATCTGGATTGCTTATTTCCTGAGCTGAAATAGGAACACTGCTAAAAAATACTTAAAGTTTTTTATATCGTTTTAATTGTTTTGATAAAAATATTAAGAGCTCAACCAAAATTACAAAGGAAAATAAATAAAATTTTAAATAATGACAAAATAATTATAAACCACACTACCTCTACCACTAGACCTCAACATTCAGCGGAATATACTAGGAATAGTTGGGAATTATAGTTTCAAAAGAGTGATTATTTATTATATGATTTTTCCTTGATATATCTATTCGGACTCATCCTCTCGGTATATAATTATTCCTTGTACAATTCTGCAGCAGCATCAGCTGCACCTTCCAGCAAACTCTGCCGACAAATGGCCAAAATGAAAATGATTTCGGTTGCCATGGAGGAAAGGGAGATTTCAATGGCAGCAGCAGCAACAGCTGAAACCTTTCCCAGAGAGTTGGCCTGGTCCAAAGGTCATGCACACATTCAGGCATCCATCAGTTGCGTTGTTCGTCGACGCTGCAAGCCCCATCCTTGACTGGACCCATTCATATTCGACGATACTGTGGCCATTTTCGGAGCCACTGAATTGTTAACAAATGGAGCTACAGTGAACGCGAGAGAAATAAGCGTTGGGCTCTTAATCGGACTTAATGGAAGGAAAACGCGAATTAATTACACTGCCACCGGCGGACTCGGCTGCATTGCCGGATGATGCGTCAAGTCCTCCCTTTGGTTTAACTTACTCTCGATTTATTATATCATATTTACCAGCAAACAGCCGCGTTAATATTCCTCGAACCGCTGGGCAAAAAGTTAATTATAATGTGTACATATTTACCCCTTAATTTGTTTACGCTAGACTCCCTTACCAAAAGTGTAATTGACAGTTGGCAAGATGATGGGGCCGTCTCGTAATTAATTAATTGACTCAAATTAAATCAAGACGAATCCCAGAATCGCAGCTTAATTAATTCGTTGCCACGTCCCTCACAGTGACACATCATCCCATCCATACGTGATAAATTGAGGCTTTAAAGAGGCGGCTGCACGGTCTAGAAGTCACTTCTTTGTGGGCAATAGTGCACCTAATTAGTTTTCACCCTCTATTGAGTGAATTCTCGGGCAGATGTCAGTGACCCGACTGCCTCGGAAAACATTTAAGCTCTCGTCTAGATATTTCAATAAGAATTTTCACCCGGGAAAAGTTGGGCCTTGAAAGTTTCTGCAACATTTACCTGCCTGTAAGTCGGTGTTATTTTTTTCTTTATGAAGTTTCTTTGTGTTGCCTGAGAGGTTAAACTTGGGGATTACTGCAGATGTCAGATCTAAGTTTTGCCCTCGCTAAACTTTTAGTGAGCTTGTCGCTCAGTTAGTTTATTCAAATTGCAGATATTAAAAATAATTTCCCTACAAACATTTCAAACTAGCAGTATTTATAATTATTTAAGATTATGGTAAACAAAAACTGTATCATAAATTCCTTGAAATTCTCATTATTCGAAAATTAAAAAAAAAGTGCTAGCAAGTCAAGAACCTGTAATTTAATTCACTTGTTCGTTCAATATATTCTTCGCCTTTATCGTGATACCTCAAGGGATTTATTTGCACTTCCACAAATTCAAGAAAGTCGGATTTTGTGGCTGTTGCCTTGGTTTCCAGGAAAATTCCAGCTTTGATTTTCAGGTGTCTGCTGATTTTAATTACGCATACGCCCCGTGTGATTTGAGGCAAGCCACAATAATGTGCGGTACGTTTCAATTGTGATGACATCAACTGGGGATAAAAAACTGTTCCGGGCCAAGTCCTCCTCTCCTTTCGATAATGGAATGCTGGTAATTCGGATTAAATTTATTTATTAATGTCTCCTGGCGCCAGGACTCCCGCAATCCATGCAAACTGGATACGGAAGGCAGGATAAACAAGAGGACAGCCGAGCCGAGCGATGGGGAGTACAATGATAATATAAACATGCTATGTAAATTTGCTGTGTGGCCAGGGCCGCTTTCAAATAAAGCTCAACCAGCAGCACGTGACGGTATTACCAAAGGCGATCTCCCCCCGCCGCCTCGGGCGGCAAGGATAAATCAATGTTGGCTTTTGGCAAAGCACTCGGGGCGGGTGGCCAAAAGCAAAAGTTGAAATTTATTTGAAAATTCAGCACAGAAAGGCAACAACTATTGTGCTCCCGGCATGGCCTCTGCCTGGCTCACCTGGCTCACCTTTCACCTGCGCCCCGAAAATCTCTTTCTAATTCCACACAAATTAGGCACAAGAGAACAGAAATTGAAGTGAAATCAAATACACGTCAACATAAATTCAATTGCGAACATGGTTTAGCTCAAGGTCCTTTCGTTGCTAGGCAGAAATACTACCCTGTTTTCGATGAGTTCCTGGGCCTATGAGGTTAAGAGCTGTTGAATTTTTTGTTGGACTTGGTTTCATATTAAAAGAAAACGCGTGATATAATATAAAATATGGAAAACATTACAAAATATTAAAAATATTGAATTTAACGATAA